>JAIGNY010004119.1:92500-350000 GCA_020152595.1 Chiridota heheva
TTAATCATTATGCAATATCGATATATCGCCCAAAAAATATTAATATTATTGAAATATCAATATACAATTTATATGACATCATACTGTCATATTTACTGTTCTGTGCAAGGTAATCTCGTCTCAGCACAAAAAAAGTCAAGTAAAAATTGTTGTACAAATTAACAGAAATCATTGCAAAATACATACATAAATCTTCATATAAACACTCACTATGCTTAACAAATGTTCTTTATGTGATTTCTTTCTCAAAAAAACAAGCACAAAAACATTGAAAAAGTTGGGCCTCAGCTGCATATAAGATCTTATTAAACTTTGTTGTATCCATGCGTTTATCAGTCTACCTGTAAGTCACATGCGTTTATCAGTCTACCTGTAAGTCACATGCGTTTATCAGTCTACCTGTAAGTCACATGCGTTTAAGTCACATGCGTTTATCAGTCTACCTGTAAGTCACATGCGTTTATCAGTCTACCTGTAAGTCACATGCGTTTATCAGTCTACCTGTAAGTCACATGCGTTTATCAGTCTACCTGTAAGTCACATGCGTTTATCAGTCTACCTGTAGGTCACATGCGTTTATCAGTCTACCTGTAAGTCACATGCGTTTATCAGTCTACCTGTAAGTCACATGCGTTTATCAGTCTACCTGTAAGTCACATGCGTTTATCAGTCTACCTGTAAGTCACATGCGTTTATCAGTCTACCTGTAAGTCACATGCGTTTATCAGTCTAGTCACATGCGTTTATCAGTCTACCTGTAACATGCGTTTATCAGTCTACCTGTAAGTCACATGTGTTTATCAGTCTACCTGTAAGTCACATGCGTTTATCAGTCTACCTGTGAGTCACATGCGTTTATCAGTCTACCTGTAAGTCACATGCGTTTATCAGTCTACCTGTAAGTCACTTTATCATTTTTTTAGTAGTCCATGTATTGTGTATTGTCACTGGAAAACATAAGATTAATACTGTATATTGATATGACCCTTGAAGTAAATATCAGCCATATCAATATGGGATTATCAAAATATCGATATATCACCAAAGATGAATACCAAATATCTTATTAAAATTGACTGGTGTGTAAAGGCTTCCTTTGAAGAGTCACAACACACACTCACTACTTTAAGAATGAACCTTTCCAGAGTACCAACTAGGCCACACCCACAATAGCAATGCACATTGGCGTAGGTAGGTTTTTTGTTTGGGGGGGGGCTACTCATTGGTACGATTTTTAACCCGAGACAGTATCTAAGCGGAGCGCCACCATGGTTGGCACGTAGCGTTCAGAGAAATTTTTGCAATAAATGCTGCCTATAGATTGCCGGAAATGGCACTTCCTAGGCCAAAAACTTGCAAATTTGAGGCTGTATTTCTTTATTTGTTCACAATTTTGCCAGAATTTTGTTGTTAATATGGGATTGGGGGGGGGCCATGGCCCCCGTGGCCCCCCCTCTGGCTACGCCAGTGGCAATGCAGTAACTAGGTGGGGCAAACAAACCTAAAATCCACAATCATGCATGACCAATGCATTGACATTTAGATGTTCATTCAGCCTCCCCCAAGTTTTGATCCATTTATGGCACTTCTCATGATGTTTTGAGTTTTTAGCAAAAGGAATATGCAAAATTCAGTTTGCTAACCGTTCTGGATAACAGGAATCGGATAAACTATAAGCGCAATTTTTGTTCACCATTTTGCCGTCACTCAGCCTGTGTGTGCAGAAATTTGTTTTGTACAGCATTTGCATTGACAACATGAGCGCGCGCCGCTAGCTAGCTGTACTGTACCACACAGGATATTTTCCCCCACTTAGCTGCGCAGATTTTGATGCTAGGTAAATTTGTGCGGTGATTGGTTCAAATAAGCTGTCAATCATCAAACCCAGAGGATTAATTTATGTAGCAATGAAAATATTTTTTTTACAGACTGACAATATTCAATTAATTTTGTTCAAATGTTAGATCACAGTAACTTCTCTAGTTTCTGTTTTAAAACTCTTCAATGGTTATAAGTCAAAATTCTTTAAAAAAACTTTTACATTTTTACATCCAATGAAAAAAATGGGGGCTTAACCCTTACTCTACCAGCACTTTTTGAAAAGTCGGGGCGGGGCCAAGAATTCTTTGCTTAATCAAAAAACTGTCTTCCAGGCAGCAGAGTCGGGCCGTTCCTCATTTTGGGACCAAACAATTTATCACGGGTTGATTAAGTACCTACCAGCACTTTTCTAAAAATGCAAAAGTGGATGGCTTAAGTCATCATTAGTCCCCCAAACAAATTTTGTTATAAAATTTCTCAAATCTAATCTACTTTTTTGGTATCCCATCATGCAGATTTGCAATATGTTTGCAGCAAGTTGATTATGTTTTTAGGCATAATTGTCTAAAATCACAGACCTTTCAGGGGCTTTGTCGCATGGGCGCCAACCAGGGCTTCACCCTGAACCACCGCTGCCCCTTTCATAAAAAAGAACGTACAAACTTAATGTTCTCTTCTTCAAATTCATTTCTATTCTTTTCTATTCTGGTGCATTAAAAAATTGCTCACAATTGTAAACCACTTTTTAAAACTCAAGGAAATAACAAGAGGGCAGTAAAGTAGAATGCTTACTTTGTCAAATCAGAAATAAGCATTTATCTCTCCTCTCTTTGTTTTGATTAATAATAAATGCCAATTATAATGCAGATACAAATTTGATCTCTGCCCAAAACAAACTGAAAATTTGAGGCAGACAATTTGAAGAATGTGGCATCCCAGCTGTTTATTTTTGTTTTATTTCTTTTCAAGTCAAAAGCAGAAAACATTTCATTCTGCAGATGGACAGGTTCCATTTTGATGTGAAGTAGTAAACACATACAGACAATGAAACGAACGACCGCCACAAAAATTTGGTCTCTTTTTTTGTTCGGATCAAACAAAACTGTGCACCAATTTTTAAAATACCCCATTTATTTCTTCCGAGATAAATTGTTGGGATACAATCAAATATAAATAAAAGAAAAACATAAATAAAACATGAATGTTTTATTCATTCATTGCGCTTCCTATTGCTGACAGTACATGTCCGGTCAATATTGAAACCATGTACATCACATATTTTTTAATATTTTAATATAAACAGCAATATTGGATGGTGAGAATCATCAGTTCACTTGTAGAAGGCAGACGAACATGCAGAATAATTATAGAATTATGCATTCACTTTCACCACCAAAATGCAACATGCTGGAAATCTGTTAGAATGCTGAAAACACACCCTCCAGTAAGGATATACAAACACACACAAACAAATTAAGGTACATTAGTTTTTTTTTAATCTATGAACATCATGTGAGTATATACATCATTCCAACAACAGTTGTTTTAAAGCTTTTTGAATCAGTTTCCAGCTTGAGCATGATCTTCATACTGTAATGAATGAAATTGTAGACTTAATTCCCATTTTCTTACGTAAGACTTTAAGTGTTTTAAAGTATTTGAAGGATAGAAGCCATTTCTGATAATAAATGTTTGGATCTTTTCAAACACTCAATCAATGTCACATCTTCAAAAGATATTCCCATTATTTTTATTATTGAAAGTCAAGAAACAAATTAAGAATTGCATACAATTTTAAGCTACTATCCCATTCATTCTTAACAAAGTTTACATGTCTTGAAAAAATATTTGAGTTACTGGTGTTGCCAGAAGTTTAAAGACCCAACAGATACCAAAGCAAATTTATGTAAAAAAAAAATCCTAAATGGGCAAGCAAGACACACAGATAATTTGGGGTAAAATTGGTTCCCCCTGGTGATTGCACAAATAGTACAACCTTTGCACTCTTTCACAGTTGTCATATTATGCATACAGTATATAAGCAGCTTTTCAAAGGACTTTTCAAGCAGTGGTAAAGTTATGCACATGTTGGTAACAAAAGATATATAAGCATTCTTTCTTTGAAAAAAGAGATCACTAATTAGGTTATCTAACCCCACCACCACCACCCCATACCACCACCCCCCCCCTCAGTACCACCCACCCACTCCCCCTAACCCCCACACCTTCACCCCCACACACCTTCATGAAAGGCTAAAATGTATTAGCCTAACTCCATATTTGTCATCGTGAAAATTTGTTTAAGAAAATTGTCAATAGATTGAAAACTTGAGCAAGAGTAAGCCCCTTTTGCCACTATGGCGAGGCATCATGCATTTATGACCATTTTTGATTTAATACCATTGTTGGTCTAATAGCTGCAGTATGCTCATTTGTTTGTAGATAGCATTTTGTTATGGAACAGACTAACTGCTACAATGTTCATGGACTGGGTGGGACATAGGGTGTGGGAAGGGTGTGAAACTCTCCAATTCAAAAAGTTAGTCAAGTGACCAAACATAGGTCAAAATATAACTGACCATGTTTTCAGAGTATTATCAAAGGAAAGTTGCATACAATTCAAAATTCTGTCCGAGAGAAAATTTGAGGAGGGTCGTTTTTACTTTAAAGATTTTATCTTTTGAAAAATTTCGAGTAGAGATGTCCATCTGCCCCAATGAGATGACATGTTTCCACAACTCCCTGTGAAAAAATGGTCTCTTCCACTAGCGATATACCTTACTTCTGATTACTGGCAAGTAAACCAAGTGTACATTTCCTAGTTTCTATGTTTGTATCACTAAATGACAAGTTTTCATGCAAACAAAGTTAAATTGCAAGGATCACAAATTACAAAATGTTTTAAAGAGTAAAAAGGGTAAGCAGTATGTTGGATCTTTTACCTACAATTAATACATAGAGAAATACATAATATCAGCATAATTGTCTTGGATCTGAACTTATCACAACACAATGTGTTTCTATCTACGCGGAACCTCTACAGTATAAAGAAACAAGAGAATTCTCTTATCCAGAATCATACTGGATCAGAACAGAATTTGCAGAAAGGCTCAATAATTTCTTGGGGGACAAGAATGTTTATCATTTATGACTTTGTTTATAATTTCTTGGGAACAAGAATGTTTATCATTTGTGACTTATGTTTATAATTTCTTGGGGGACAATAAAGTTTATCATTTGTAACTTTGTTGATAATTTCTTGGGAGACAAGAATTTTTATCAATTGCAACTTTTGTTTACAATTTCTTGGGAACAAGAATGTTTATCATTTGTGACTTTTGTTTATAATTTCTTGGGGACAAGAATGTTTATCATTTGTAACTTTTGTTTATAATTTCTTAGGGAACAAGAATGTTTATCATTTGTGACTTATGTTTATAATTTCTTGGGGGACAATAAAGTTTATCATTTGTAACTTTGTTGATAATTTCTTGGGAGACAAGAATTTTTATCATTTGCAACTTTTGTTTACAATTTCTTGGGAACAAGAATGTTTATCATTTGTGACTTTTGTTTATAATTTCTTGGGGACAAGAATGTTTATCATTTGTAACTTTTTGTTTATAATTTCTTAGGGAACAAGAATGTTTATCATTTGTGACTTATGTTTATAATTTCTTGGGGACAATAAAGTTTATCATTTGTAACTTTGTTGATAATTTCTTGGGAGACAAGAATTTTTATCATTTGCAACTTTTGTTTACAATTTCTTGGGAACAAGAATGTTTATCATTTGTGACTTTTGTTTATAATTTCTTGGGGGACAAGAATGTTTATCATTTGCGACTTTTGTTTATAATTTCTTAGGGAACAAGAATGTTTATCATTTGTGACTTATGTTTATAATTTCTTGGGGGACAAGAATGTTTATCATTTCTGACTTCAGTTTATAATTTCTTAGGGAACAAGAATGTTTATCATTTGTGACTTTGTTTATAAATTGTGTATTTTGGTCAGTTCCCATGCAGTTATGCAATGACTACAAACTTGAGCAAATTATTGCTTCAATTTAGCTCTTTGCATTACAGTGTCTACAGCTACTTCAAACTACATGAATTTCAACTGAATTGCCACGAAACCAACCACAATTTGTGTATTGAATAATACTGTGTTCTTATATAACCCTAAATCTACAAAAGCTGCATGCTCAAAGCGCTTAGAATAGAGGGCTTACAAGCGTGTACTATTACCATGCTCCGGTCCCTTGTGCTGAGCACCAAGCGAGAGGGCACCAGGTACCATATTGGTATGACTCAACCAAGGATTGGACCCATGACCTTCTGGATGGAAAACGGGTACTCTACCAATTGAGCTAATCAGTTTACCTACATATTCATGGTTTGGTTTGGTTTGTTGATGTTCAATGGCACCTTGACAGTCAGATTTAAATGTGCCAAGAGGGTGTTAATAAATTATTGTGTAAGAGTTAGGATAATGAGGAGATGGAAGGTTTGTAAGGGAGATAAGGGGGAAAAGCAGAAAGGAAAAAGAAAAAAAACTGTTGTTGAAAAGAAAGGGTATGTAAGGTTAGGTGTAGAAAGGGAGGGGGTTAAATGTGGTAAAAGAGTTTGTTGTTGCCGAGGAAGTTGAAGATGTTTGAGGAAGAATTGTTTTCGAAAAGGTCCGAGATTGAGGATAGTGAGGAGAGAAGAGATTTGGAGTTCTGGTATAGGGACAGATTATGAAGATATGCTTGATGGAGAGATCGGTGTTACAAGTGGTGCAGAGAGGGGTAGGGGAGCTGGATAAGAGATGGGAGTGAGTGAGAGAGGAGTGGCTGGTGGATGCAGGTGACAATGATGTCTTCCCTGCGGTTGCAACTGTGCAGAGGGGTGTTGGTCCCGACTTTTAGTTTGATGGTGTGGGGTTTATTCATCTTCAATTCCACAGAGGCAAAACTGAAATTCTTTCTTACAAAGTGAAATCAGCCACAATATTACACCAACATACATTACACAGTCAGCTACCCGTAGGTACACATAAGTGATTTTGGCTATTTTTCCACTAATTTTTTTTTCTTTTTCTGGTAACATTTCACCACAAGAGACGGAACACAAAATACATGCAGAATTGGACGCTCAATTGCTCATGCATTTAGAAAATTTGGGGAAAGAATCGTTTATGTTTCAGGATTAAAGACGAATGCACAAATGTGTGGGAGACAAAAGCATAGGAAACTTTACGAGCAATTATAATTATTTGGCACATGGACAAAACGTTGTGGGGCCATTCCTCAACTCCAACTTTTCTACAGGCCAAGTCTTTTTAAGCTTCCGAAATTGCACGCTTCCCCACATACTAAACAAGAAGCTATGCATATTTAAATTTATGTTCAATCTTATTTAATCTATAACTGCAAACCATACCCACTCACATTACTACCAATTTTTCAGAGTATCTATAATTGCAAAGTAGTCGAAAAACTTCCATAACTAATTACAAAGCAATGTGCATTGTAGACAAAAGCAAAAGTCATAGTTGGGTACAATATCAAAAAATTGAAACTTGAACAAGAAGTTAACATTCTTCTAATACAAGAACAAATATAAAAGTGGTAGGATAATGCATTTTCCACATTGTCTGTAGCCACTATATACTGAAAGGTTTGTAGGGCGAGATTCCATGGTCATAATTGTTAATCTGTTGCTAGAAAATACTGAACATCAATAAAATTTTCAACAGCAAACGATTACATCGCCCATTTCATCTTCCCTTTCAAAAAAAAAACTTGCCAAATGTAGAAATGCCCATGCATGAATGAGGATTTTCCTCTATACGTTAACGAGTAACAACTTGAGCAAAATTAGAATTGTATTATCAAATGAATTTTTACTTTGACTAATATTAGATGGAACAGGATTGTGGGAAAATACAGAACAAAATTTTGATTGGGAATGCAAATTTTTGAAGGAAAAGTCCCCCTCCACTCCTGCACCCCCCCCCCCCACCCTCCACTCCCCCTGCCCTGTTCTTTCTCCCCTGTTCTTATGTTCTAGTGTCTGAACTAGCAACCTTCTTAGAAGAAGCATTGTGCATCTGCATCTATTTTTACCTCCTGGCAGTAAAAACAGCAAGTGCCCCCTCAAAAAGCTACAAGCTCACATTACAGGCTCACACTGCTTCCATATTTCCAAAAACGTTGTCAAATACCTTTTGTCAATTCTCACAAAGCAATTAGGTGCAGTGCAGAAAAGCAAAAGCTGAGGAGGGTGCACAAAGTTGTGAGGAAAGAATACCAAAAAGTGGAAATTATTATAAGAAGTGTAAACTTCTTCTCATGCACCAACAAATTTGCCTTTAACACAGTAATGATCAGTTAAGAAATGGTGCAGTGGGTGGTGCGCCATCCCCTTTCTCCACAATCTCTAAGATTGCAAGTTTCTAAATTGCAACCTTCCGCAAGAAATAGTGTGCATTTGCATCTATGCTATATCTGTTCTATGCTGAAGCTGCACACAAGTACAGTAGCTACAAGCTTACACAAGAGAATTCACAGAATATTCATTTGTCAAGTTGTGGGATTACTTAAAGAAAAACTCACGAAGGAAGGTGCATTGTGGGAAAAATTAGACAATCAAACAACACAACACGCATGCACATGAAAGCAGCATGACATGAAGAAATGGTATACTTACATTTCAACGCTATCATCCTCAACGTCAAGCCTTATGAAAATAATACAAAGGGAAAAAAACACAAATCCAAACAATATTACATCAAATGAAAATGAACACTGAGCTACTCCCAATACTACAGTAATGATTGAATATATTGTATAATTTGTTCATACGTTGCTGCATATATAAAATATTCCAAATATCCAAGTTGTTTTCCAAAGTAATCCCCTAACACAAAACAAAAACATATATGTAATTTCCCAATATTTATAATTTGTGTTTCAATCATAACTTTAAAAAAATTGTTTTCTTAACCCAATCTTCTCCAGTAGAGTTGACTAATTGTTCAGCAGGGTAAAAGCACTGACTCTCCCTGCCAAAAAGCTAACAAAATTTCCCGCCTCTCAAGACTTCCGATTTCTATAGTGCCATATTATTTTCAAAGAAATTAAAGTTGTCGGACACAAAATGAGGAACAGTACAATGGTGTAGATTTATTGCTAGATTCATGAAATTATTAGAAATATGGATTTTTTCAAGACTCTCACAAAATGGGTAAATATTGATTATCATATTATCACAATATATCACCAATTACGATATCTTTAAGTTATGAAAAACATAGGGTTTGCAACATGTGAATTTCATTTACTTAATATTCAAATTAGGAAGCATAAACTAATCATAATCAAATTTAAGGCCAAATATTCTGTTGAATTCTCATCAATTTGAATTATTTCTGATATTCAGATTCAGTTATTGTTGCTTTACTATATGTACTTTTACATGTACAAATTATATCGTATCACAATATTTTTGATATCAACGGAAAAAAAAAATCAATTTTACGTTAGCGTGATAATTGTCATATCTTGAAAATACTATTTTTTTCTGTATCAACTGGTCAAACAAGTGCAAGAAAACTTAATCATTTATCTTTTTTTTTTTTTTTACTGTTTTATGACATGATATGAATGATTAAAAACTACATGAATTTCAAATGTATTTTTGTGTTCTTGAAGCTTGTTTGTTTGTTTGTTTGATGAAGGCTCAATGGCACTGCAACAACAATGGGCAAATTGCGGCGAGAGGTTAGATCATCCCAGAGGTAGGAAAAAAAGATAATAGGAGAAGTCTGATAGAAGGACGGGGCTAATAGCCAGAAAGCTGGGACTGAAAGAGGAAGTGCAGGGGTGTAAAAAGGAAAAGGTAAAAGTAGGTAGCGGGGTGGGGAGGAGGACTAAATATGGTTGTAGAGGGAGGCATGGTGAAGAAAGGAGATAATTTTATCCAGGGAGTTATTCTGGATGAGCTTGGCTATGGAGTTGTGAAGGGTGAAGGAAGCTCTGGGGAGGTTGTACAGGGGGAAAGCAAGGAGGACATGGTGGACAGTGAAGGGGAAATGGCAATTATTGCAGAGGGGTGGGGAGGCTAATAAGGAGATGAGAGTGGGTGAGGCCTATTCTAAGGCCCATAATGTGGACTTCATCTAGTCAGGAGAGGTTGTGGAAGATGGGTTTGGTTGGAATGGTGGGCTGGATTTTGTGGAGTTTGTTTTCAATTTGGGAGTCCCATGAGGTTTGCCAGCAGTCATGAACAAGGGAAGCAATAAGCAGTTAAGAAACCAGTTTAGTCTCTGGTTGATGATCCTTTGCATAATTTTGCAGAGACAGCAGGTGAGGGCGGTGGGGCAGTAGCTGGAGGGGTCGGTGCTGTCCTTTCCCAGTTTGGGGAAAGGGGGTGATGATAGCTGTCCTTCAGATAGGGGAAAGGAGTGTGAGGACCAAATGTGGTTGTGGATTGTGAGTAGGGAAGCGGTGTCCTTGTTGGGGAGGTGTTTCAGGAACTGGTAGGGATGTTATCGGGGCCCTTGGAGGTGCAGCCAAAGTCACTGATGGCTTGCTTTAATTCAGATAAGGTTGAGAGATGTGTTGAAGCTCTCGGTTTCTTGAAGCAAAATATTTGTTGGTCATATGATTTTTATGCTCTTGACCACCGCAAAATGGTCTGCATCAAAATGCATTATATACAGGTCTGAATTGACTATGAGACAATTACATAAAATATCTATGGATGCAATATTATTCCTGTATGTTAATGTTAGTTAAATACTTTGAAATCTATTACAAACAATGAAAATAGCAACAAATATTAATCAATATTGGTTAAAAATTGTTATTCTACAGTTTTGTTAATTTACAGGACAGAAAATGTAAATTTGTGATGTAAGACCATGACAGACTGCTCTATTTTATGACGTAAATCTTTTGTTTTTAATTGCTTGTCACAATTCTGAAAACCAAGAAGGAATTCTGAGTATTTGAATCTTAACCATGCATACTTCCACAATCAACATCAAGTTGGAAAAGATACTGCTATTATTGTATTCACTAAACCTTAAGTTTCTATGTTTGTTTGTTTGTTTGTTTGATGAAGGCTTAACTGTACCACATCAGTGAGGGTCAAATTGTGCCTCAGGGATCTTAGAGAAGAAATGGAAATTTTTTATAAAGGGTTTGCACTATTTAATTTTCATTCACAGATCACCAATAATGCATATGTTGAAAAATCCTCTATCTTTGGTCAGTCAAACTTTGGCAACTAATAAATGCTGGTTGAAAATGAAAAGACTGCTTTAGTGAAAATTTGAAGTTTTGAAATTTTTATGCCTGATACTTTTTAGGAGTATATGCATGTGTAAAAAGCAAGTCAAAAATTGTTTTGAAATCTATCATGAAGCAAACTAAATATGTTACAAATTCACCATCTTCCTCTTCGGGTCATATACAATTACTTGGGAGGCTTAACTCTTATCAGTGTAGTAAAATTTTTGCTTTTCAGGAAAAGTGCAAGATCAGTCCAAAATTCTGCACCAATTTGTGAGACTAGAAAGGATGACCACTCTTTTTCTTATGAAATGAAAGCCCATTGTTCTTTAAGACTACCACCATTCTTGAGGAAAAAAACTAATTCAAACAAAAATAGTTTTTGGATACCCCACACACCCAAAACAATGATCAACTGGAAAGGAAATTTTATCATTCTCAAGGATTGAAATTTAAGGAAGAAATTTTTTTACAGAATTTTATTTACATAAAGATTTTTAAAAGTCTGCCATGCTGATAAAACATCTGATTTAAAACACTTTCTTGAACAGGAAACTAATAGGAAATAAATCAAACAAATCTAAAGACCCACGTTTCTGAGAGTTTAGATGATTTGGGTAACAGGCAGTGGCATCATAAGTGGAGGGTCAGGGGGAAACTTCCCCCCCCCCCCTGGCAAAATTCAATAAGTGAAATGTTAGTAGCAGAATTATACCAGTATACATATTCCGGAAATAAACTGTAATAATGAATTTATAAGGTTAAATATCGGCCAAATAATTTGCCGATGAATTTGCCCCAATAGTGAATTTTTGATTTTCAAAACAAATTTTACACAATTTTCTTAGATTTTGGAAACATTTTCTTAAACTTCCTTCATTTTCAGGAATTTGTCAGGCAGTTTTATTTGATTTTTGGGACATTTTTGCCAATTTTGGGGAAATTTCCTTCATTTGTAATAATTTTACTTCATTCTTACAATTGTATGTTAATAGGAAAGTAAAATCCTTCCAGGTGCAGTTTTTCCCCTTTATCCACCATTCCTATGCCTCTGGGTACAGCTCTTTTCCCATAATTACTGTTTGCCCCCTTGGTACCGAAAACTGAACACCTGGTACGCCAGTGATAACAGGTAGTAAAATATTTGACATCATTAGACCTTAAAAACAATAAGTATTCCACATGATGTATGTGGTTGTCAGTATAGTAGTAGTAGTAGTAAACATGTACTGAAACATTTGACAATCATAAATTAACTTTTTTAGGTATCACTCAACATTCTAAGCAATTTGAAAACTAATGGCAGGAAAGGGGTACATCCACATTTAACAAAATCAGAAAGTATTCAATGGTATAAATATACCATCAGTCATATGATTAATTACCATCAGTTATATGACTTATTACCATCAGTTATATGACTTATTACCATCAGTAATATGACTTATTACCATCAGTCATATGATATCTCTCGGATGAGGGTACGTTCAATAGGGGGTCACCAGAGGTTTGGCCCCTTTTTGAGGCTGAAGTGCTGAAGTGAAGAGGTGTTATACACCCTCACCAAATCACTAAAATTGTGGTATGGGTCCATGGTAAAATAGTTCCCCATGAAATTTTTACTAAAACAAATCTCGTCAAATTTGGATAATATGCATAGCCAAGACCTATCCTTTCTCTACCATTCCTGAAATTTTAAACTTCTCAGCTTCCTGTCCCATGACATGGAACCTCTCAAAAATATTTTTATTAGCCTTTCTCTGAGGGTTCTCATTTTTGGATGGCGGAGAGATACCTTATTACGTCGGTGTTACCATCAGTCATATGACTGTAATATAGGTAACAAATGATACTATAATCATAAAATACCAGATCTTACAGAACATGCTTAGTAGCTAATAACTTCATAATTTATCAACATTGTACAAAATGAGATGGAAAATTGTGTTGAAGAAAGAAAGTCAAAAGCATAAATCGTTGGGAAATGAGGAAGGGATGTGAGATAGGGGTATATACAATTCTCTGGTCAAGGGATGATGATCCATGGAGTTAAAAATGGAAGGGGGGGGGAACATAATTTTTAATGAAAGAATATTACTGGTTATATCTTGATATTATTTTGTAACTTTATTCCTTTTTCTAAAAAATTTTTTAAAATTTATGTGTTTATATGTTGCAATGTAATAAATCATTTTGTTTACTTCAAACCAGAATGATGCAGTTTCTAAAGGTTTCTTTCCCCAGTCCACCAACAGGACTCAACCTTGGACCACATGCCATTTGTTCCTCTTATTTGTGTCACTTCTCTCATAATATAATACATCATAATCCCCATACTTTTCAACATGGCTTTACTGCACTTGAGTCAATGATTGTGATTGGTTCAGAACACCTAAGCAACAGGAAATGACATCAAAGCCTTAAGGCCTTAAGACACCGAACGCAACGCGGCGAGTGATTATTTAGAACCATACAAGGAACAAATATTATATGATGATATGACTTTTTGCTTATACACGATGAAGTTAACAATTAAGGCGGCCTTTAATCATATATTATTTTTAAAATTCTTCCCAAACTTTATTTATAATCTGATATCATAAAAGGTTGCCATGATGCTACATTCAAATAAAAAGATTCCACCAGCATAAAAAGATCTAATAAAATGAAATGATGGAAAATTATTATCTGGAAAGTTGACAAATTAATGAGGGCAGCAACTCTAAAATTGATGACCAAACCTTTGCTCCAAATCATAACACACTGGATTTATGGTAAAATAAAACATTTCAATGAACCAGATTCTTAGGAAGTACTTATTTGCAGTGTAAAAGGTCAATGTTTGAGTACATACAAAATGCATACAAAACCAAAACACCATCATTTTGCAGGGGACCATGTTTTAGGTGTATAATCAAAAGGGCAATGACACCATGGAAAACAATTATTTTTCACTTTTTGACAAGATCCACACCAGGTGATGAATATCAATTCAGTTTCACTTCCCTATTTTTCTCTGTAAAAGTATAATCCTCTGGGGATGGTTTATAGAACGAGAGCAAATTCTAGTTAACGTGATAAAATGTCAGCTCAGCTTTTCAGACCCAAAGGTTAAAGGAACAGTTAGACCAAAAGTGAGGGGGCTTTGTTTTTGTGAATTTTACAGAAATATTACACATAACAGATTATAAACTTAATGCCTGTAGGTAGCACAGAACTAATCATTTGCCCAATTGAAGCCTATGATGAAAGAGTTATATGTTTGGGGTCCTTTTTGTACCAGAATGTTATAGATTTGGGATCTTTTGTTATGTTTTTCAAAAGGTACCATCTAATATCTCTCGGATGAGGGTACTTTCAATAGGGGGTCACCAGATCACCCTTTATTTTGGCTGAAGTGAAAAGGTGTTATACACCCTCACCAAATCACTCAAATTTAGGTATGGTCCATGGTAACATAGTTCCCCATGAAACTTTTACTGAAACTAATCTCGTCAAGTTTGGATATGCATAGTCAAGACCTATCCTTTCTCTACCATTCCTAAAATTTTCATCTTCTAGCTTTCCTGTCCCATGACATGGAACCTCTAGAAAATATTTGTATTAGCTTTTTCTCTGAGGGTTCTCATTTTTGAATGGCGGAGTGATACCTTATTAGTTCCGTGCTACCTGTAGCCCACAGACGACGTGATGACAAAGGTCACTTGAATATTCATATCAACCAAAAATAGCTATACATTGCATGCTATACAAGCATTTGATATTTTGGGAACCCCTCAAGATACAACCTCACTTTTCGGTCTAGTGCCCCGTAAGTATACCATGATAATGGAAGAGTGTGAAAGGGTCTAAATATATGTTTCCTATGCATGATGGATAAACCAGTGCAGTATTTAATGAGGGAAATGATGAGAGCTACAAATTGTACTGATCTTTGTGGCATGAAATTCATTTAAAAATAAATACATTTTATCTTTCTTTTCAGGACACAAAAAACTTTTCTAAAGAGGTGATAGACACACGATTGAGCTGACTCGAGAGACACTGATCTGATAATCACAGATCTGATAATCGCAATTAACTTCAGGTCCTTTTAACATTAAAATATCAAACTATAGATAGATCCAGAGGGTCCATACCCTCCTTTTTAGTGTAAATTTTGTCAATTGTAGTGCTTTTTAAGAAGAAAAGTACAAGTTTCAAACTACTTGTGATACAAATTCTTAGCTGGACTCCCCCATTTTGAAAAGTCTAGATCTAAATAATACCTTCAATGAGGTTGCAGAATATCAATTCTAAAACTCCAAAATACTTTCAGCTATTTGGGTCAAACTCCATGGAAAATGTTTTTCGAAAAAACCCTTATTTCATCAAATTTCAGTAAATGAACTGTAGTTTTGACAGGTATTGCTGTATCACTAGGAAGCATTTGGACAGATTCAACCCTGTTGGTTTCCCTTGCCTACGGAAATATCATAAGTTTATTTTTAAATTCTTCCTGCAATAACAAACCCTCTGTTCTCCCTACCAGAAAACAAAGATAAATATACAAAAATAATACAGAAGTGGAAACAGATACAGTTAATAAGAATAATCAAATATGAAAAAATAATTAATAACAAAAATACATATAATAAAATAAATAAGTAATACAAAATACATATAAAAATCTAATAAATAAATCCTAAAAAAAATGACAAAACATAAAAGAATATGGAATTCTTTCCATATAAGGACAACAAATAAAATAAAAAAATAAAAATACAAATACAAATAATAAAAATAAATAATAGATAAGATACAATTCAGAATAATGAAGAAAAAAAATAATAACAGATAATAAACAAAGATACAAAAAAAAAATACAAAAGAGGAAAAACAAATTGGTTTTGATTTTGGGTGAAATTGGTTCACTTTTAAAACCTTTACCTCAAATCGGTCAATATATCCAGCAGCCCCAGACCAATGAATTCATTTCTGAGGCGGACTCGTATCTCAAACTCCTCTGTTGATATAAGTATTGCATTTACGAAGGAAAGGAGGGAAGACTTGTAAGGCACTATTTCTGCATCTTTGAGCTCGTTGATGATGAGACTGAAGCGGTACCGTAATTTCTTGGAAACCTGGCATGAAAAAAACAATTTGACTTACTTTAAGATTTTATTATCGCAGTGAAAGGAATGTATTATCAATGTTTGTGTAAATATTTCTGGCTTTTATATTTTGCAGGTATGTTGTGTACCATGTGTCTACACCTATCCTTGAAAATAAATATAAATAATTGAAGGTTCACCCCCTCACCCCCCCCCTTCCCTCTCCCCCTCCCTCCCTCCCACACTCTAAGAAATCCTTGCAATATATCCCACTAAAAAGGTAATTTGTCAGGGTCAGTATAAAAGAGTTCTGGATTCTCTATCGCTTTCAATACCTTATAAAATTGATATGGAATTACCTACACTATGGATGGATACAATTCAAATTAACCAGACCTCAGGGGCGTAGGAAGGGCCACCAATAAGGGTGGCAAGAATCCCAACAATTTTGTGTAAAAATTGCATTGATAAATTAAGTCTCCATCAAACCTTGCTGCTATCCCCTTTAATCAATAATTCAATTTCGCTTGGAGGCACAGACTTATATGGTTTATGGATCGGAATTCATCCTTTGCAACATACACATTGCATATATTCACAGGTTTGGACTCCCTCCTCTCTATCACACACACACACATACAATACAATACACTTTTTATTTTCTTATCTTAACAACATTGCTTCATGTCATATTATTTTTCAGGCCCCATATCTTAGACATTGTGAATCTCTAAGGCTTAACACTTCAGGTATAAATAAAGAATCAAAGTATTAATACTTTCTAGAATAGCATGAAAATAGTAATGGGTGGTCAAGTGAGTTACACCTCCACCCTCCATTTGTCAAATAGCCTTTCATTTGGAGGTAAAGATATCCCATTTTTAAAAGTTTAAGTGAGTTACACCTTATTTTTGTCCACCCTCCATTTGTCAAAAATTATTTTTTTTCATTTGGGGGAAAAGATTTCAGGCCCCATATTTTACACCCATTTTGCAAAGTAACCCACCACCAGTACTTTGTCCTTCACGGTTCGTGCACTCGTAAGCTTTGCACTTGAAGAGAATCAAAACAAAAAAATAGTGAAAAGCTCTAGTTTTAGCAGAGTTTACTCTTCCCAACAAACAACTTTTATTTTTCATTTTTTCAGTTTTAAGAGTTTACTCTTCCCAACAAGCACTTTTTTTCCCCCCTCCCATTTTTTAATTTGTATATAAATCAATTTAAATTATTACTCATAACATGCTAGTTTCATGCATTAATATGCCTTAATGATCTGTTTCTATTCCAGGCAGTATATTTTACACATTCATATATTTGTTCTTGATGACATAAAATGAAAAAGAATGAAAGCTGATTAACTCTGAAGGCTGAAGTATTTTTGTCCTTCATGGTGCCACCCCTCTAAGCCCACTTATCGCTAAAGCTTAGCACTTCAGGTATAGGAAAAAGAGAATCAAAATATTAATACTACCTCGAACAGCTGATTCCCATGAAAAGAAGTGTTTTTATTTCTTGTATCTTTTTTAAGACGGGTCAATAACCAAGGATACACCATAAGAAGTTTGTGGTCACGGACCAGTTAAGTCATTTTTGATGACTAAGAAAGATGAAACAATTAATTTATAAATCCTGCAAATACATGTTATTGTTACGGGTGGTTATTTTGCCACTTCTGTAGGTGTTTCCCTGTCTGGTAGAAATTCAGGAACACTTTTTTATTTATTTCCCCTTTTTAATGGATTAAGCATTACTCAGCCAATTTGTTGGCAGTTTCTGCTCAAGAATTACTGTGCAAAGGTATCCCGCAATGAAGGAGTTCTTCGTCGTAAATGGTCATTAAACTGAAGAAATTTAAGAGGAAAAGGATTTCCATTTGGTGTGATACTATAAATCCATAACTATCAATGAAGTGAATCTCTAACTTCATCATTGTACAGTAGACTTTTACATAAGTCATTGTTTAATACACTTGTGACACCTTTAACAATAAATATTTCCCGAGTGGAATTATAACCAAATATTAAGGCAATTCCACAATAAATATTTCCCAAGTAGAATTATAACCAAATATTGAGGCAATTCCACAATAAATATTTCCCGAGTAAAATTATAACCAAATATTGAGGCAATTTCATAATAAATATTTCCAGAGTAGAATTATAACCAAATATTAAGGCAATTCCACAATTTTGTTTCTTTTATTGTACTCTCTCAAATAGGATGGATAAGGGTAGCTATATCAATTCTTCGGCCCTCAGCTTAACTTAACCATTAGGAGAGGTGGCTCAGTCGGTTACCTAAGCTTAACTTAATCACTAGGAGAGGTGGCTCAGTCAGTAACCTAAGCTTAACTTAATCATTAGCAGAGGTGGCTCAGTCGGTTACCCAAGCTTAACTTAACCATTAGGAGAGGTGGCTCAGTCGGTTACCTAAGCTTAACTTAATCACTAGGAGAGGTGGCTCAGTCACTTACCTAAGCTTAACTTAACCATTAGGAGAGGTGGCTCAGTCACTTACCTAAGCTTAAATTAATCACTAGGAGAGGTGGCTCAGTCGGTTACCTAAGCTTAACTTGATCATTAGGAGAGGTGGCTCAGTCGGTTACCTAAGCTTAACTTAATCACTAGGAGAGGTAGCTCAGTCAGTTACCTAAGCTTAACTTAATCACTAGGAGAGGTAGCTCAGTCGGTTACCTAAGCTTAACTTAACCATTAGGGAAGGTGGCTCAGTCGGTTACCTAAGCTTAACTTAACCATTAAGCGAGTTGGCTCCGTCGATTACCTAAGCTTAACTTAATCACTAGGAGAGGTGGCTCAATCAGTTACCTAAGCTTAACTTAACCATTAGGAGAGGTGGCTCAGTCGATTACCTAAGCTTAACTTAACCATTAAGAGAGGTGGCTCAGTCGGTTACCTAAGCTTAACTTAATCATTAGGAGAGGTGGCTCAGTCGGTTACCTAAGCTTAACTTAATCATTAGGAGAGATGGCTCAGTCGGTTACCTAAGCTTGACTTAATCATTAGGAGAAAAGGCTCAGTCGGTTACTAAAGCTCAACTTAATCATTAGGAGAGGTGGCTCAGTCAGTTGAGCATATGACAGAGATACAGGAGGTCCCAGGTTCAAGTGCAACCATGATTTAATCAGAGATTAATGTGAAATTATAGGCGGGGCGGGATGGAGGGGGAAGGGGGTCAAAGAAACAAACAAATCACCTTATAACTCTCCAAGGCATCTATAGCCATCATGTACCCTGTATGTGAGTAGACGCACATTCCAGCCATTAACTCAAACACTTGTTTCTTCACTACTACGTTTTTGGTGTCGATAACTGTAAAGAAGATAAAAAGAAAAATATTGAATGAAAGCCACATTGGTTTGTGTGTGGGGGGGAGGGGGAAATTTTGGGCAAAATTCAACTATGAGGAAAAAACCATGGTGGTTTGTTGGAATCTGGAGGTCACCCCCCTGACAACACCCAACACCACTAGCATTTATTTTAAACAAGACCCTCTTTCCAAAAACTCATTGGCATCTTCAAAACTTGATGTATCATAAAATCAGACAAGATGATAAAGTTGTCTACAAGTCTACTGTTCTACTTATCATTTTGCCATCTATTATACAAAATACACACAATCGACAACTCAGGTTTGTCAATATCAAACATTTCTGATACTGATATATATTTTGTCGGTCCATATGGTGGTATATATCAGCATACTGCTGATGCCATTTGGAGCCATTTCTATTTGCAGAAAGTACAGCCAGCAGTCCTGTATCACACAGCCATATTCTTACATGCAGTATGGTTACGTTATAGTCTCCAATATGTATAAGTGCGAATGATAACATACAAATAAGTTTTGCCCCCTCAGAGACAATGACAGAAACTGAGTAAAGTATTGACAGTGACTTTTGAAGAAAAGATACAATCAATAAGTTCGCTATATCTGATTGACTGTATCAGTGTGTTGGTTTACCCATCTATATCCGATTGACTGTATAGATCAGTGTGTTGGTTTACCCATCTATATCCGATTGACTGTATAGATCAGTATGTTGGTTTACCCATCTATATCCAATTGACTGTATAAATCAGTATGTTGGTTTACTCATCTATATCCAATTGACTGTATAGATCAGTGTGTTGGTTTACCCATCTATATCCGATTGACTATATAGATCAGTATGTTGGTTTATCCATCTATATCCAATTGACTGTATAAATCAGTATGTTGGTTTACCCATCTATATCCAATTGACTGTATAAATCAGTATGTTGGTTTACCCATCTATATCCAATTGACTGTATAGATCAGTGTGTTGGTTTATCCATCTATATCCAATTGACTATATAGATCAGTATGTTGGTTTATCCATCTATATCCAATTGACTGTATAAATCAGTGTGTTGGTTTACCCATCTATATCCAATTGACTGTATAAATCAGTATGTTGGTTTACCCATCTATATCCAATTGACTGTATAGATCAGTATGTTGGTTTACCCATCTATATCCAATTGACTGTATAAATCAGTGTGTTGGTTTACCCATCTATATCCAATTGACTGTATAGATCAGCATGTTGGTTTACCCATCTATATCCAATTGACTGTATAAATCAGTGTGTTGGTTTACCCATCTATATCCAATTGAGTGTATAGATCAGTATGTTGGTTTACCCATCTATATCCAATTAACTGTATAAATCAGTATGTTGGTTTACCCATCTATATCCAATTGAGTGTATAGATCACTATGTTGGTTTACCCATCTATATCCATTCGACTGTATAGATCAGTGTGTTGGTTTACCCATCTATATCCAATTGAGTGTATAGATCAGTGTGTTGGTTTACCCATCTATATCCAATTGACTGTATAAATCAGTATGTTGGTTTACCCATCTATATCCAATTGACTGTATAAATCAGTATGTTGGTTTACCCATCTATATCCAATTGACTGTATAGATCAGTGTGTTGGTTTACCCATCTATATCCAATTGACTGTATAAATCAGTATGTTGGTTTACCCATCTATATCCGATTGACTGTATAGATCAGTATGTTGGTTTACCCCTCTATATCCAATTGACTGTATAGATCAGTGTGTTGGTTTACCCATCTATATCCAATTGACTGTATAGATCAGTGTGTTGGTTTACCCATTAATGGATCTTAATCATCCTTATAACCAGAATGCAAGCCACTTGTAAAAGTATGAAAAACAATAAATAATTTTCTTATTAGCTCCCATTTCCCTGGAGAAATGGGGTGCAGTGCAAAAATACAAATTTCAAATATTATTAATTCTCTCAGGCCATCAAAAAAGATAAATAACAAAATGTGATTAGAAAAGAAATATTTTTATATCACCAAATTTTGTCACAATTGTAATATCTTCCTCTTTGCTAAAAAGGCACAATACAACATTTAAAAAAACAGAAAAAAAGCACAATATGCTAATCAATACCTTTCATTTTGTTATGGAGCTATTAACCGAGCCCATGATTTGATGAAAAGAAAAAAATGCATGGACTAGTTTGCATATTCATGAAATAGTTTATCTAGGTCACCCAGTAGGCTATAATTGATTAAATAACAATAACAATATCAATAATAATAATACATACATTTATATAGCGCTAATTTTGTAAAAACATTCAAAAGTGCTTTAAACACAAGGAAATTAGATATGAAAACAAAAAAAAGAATTCAGAAATGACAACATAAATAGAAATACAATGGATCAAGCTGCACATTAAATGAATGTCTTTTTCAACAAAAAAGTTTAAAGTTTAGTTTTAAAGGAGGTCAGGGATACATTATCAATACATTTGAGTTCAGTTGGGAGTGAATTCTACAACCAAGGACCTTTATAACGACTTATAAAGTTTTCCTATGGTTGTAAGATTATATATGACACAGAAACTCAACGGTTTGATTGCTTTAATGACTTCCAGTGCTGGTGCTCAACCTAATGTACTATATGCACTTAATAAAACTTGAAAGGAGACACAAACACAAATTTCTCATTATGATGCAACATATATTCAAAACACTTTGCCCACCTTGGGAGACTTAAAAAGTGTTCCGTTATATTTTATTATAATTAATGAATATATTAATTACTAATTATATGAATTGTATGGGGTTGGCCATCTTGTACACCTGCCCTCAATGGAAGTGACTTCAAGTGACATCATCGAATCAGTTCTGTTCCCGCATGATATGTGTAAACACATCTAGGCCTAGGCACCTTTACTGTACCACAGTACATTCATGTGAGAGTTGATTTGTGAAAGATAAATTTTTTATTAGTAGCGAGAAAGTTTGAGAAATTATGTCAGAATGTCAAGCATATGGCTGTACAAATCATTCTTTTGGAACTTTTTCTTCAGTCAGTAGTGATTATCCCCATCGATAACATAAGGTCTAAACTGATGAAAACTTACACCAAGCCAACGGTATAAAACTAACCTAACTTAGACATACTATTAGTACTACGTACTACGAGACCGTTTCAACAAACTTGTTCCAAAATAGAGGCAAGAAAACAATTATATTATCCTCACGGAAAGAAAAAAATAAAGCAAATAATCTTTCAAATAAAAATTTAATTGCACTTCTAAAGCACGTGAAAACTGTGAAATCTTTGTACTTAAATCCTAATCCTCGTTAATCAGTGTTGTCTTTTTGTGAAATATTTCATGGCAACAAAAAACGGAACTGATTCTAAAACGTCACTCACGGAGCTGAAAACTGGCAGTTTCAAAATTTATCAAACAATATGGCAACCTCCATAGGACCTCAAAGTTTAAATAAAATTTGGAAACTGGTTGATTTTTGAGGAAACGGTATTGATTTTTGGAATCTTCATACATTTTTACCCAAATGGAACCCAAATTATTCTGTGAGTTTGTGTCTCCTTTATAAGCCAAGCTGGGTTTGGTTTACTGGTGTTCTAGATTATGTTGACAGAGATGAAGATACATCTGTAATTTTAGTAAATCTCTGATTTCAAATAACTATTAGAGATGTATGTTTGGTATCAATAATGATGAGTGCTGGCAGAATTATAATTGTTTTTCCTCAGTTCGAGACAACAGAATTCCTTATTTTCAATTTAAATATCTTCACAAAATCCTTGGCATGAGGAAATAATCATTCTTATGAGGAATGGTCAATCATTCATGGGTTTTGCACAAAGTCCTACCAAGCATATAATGTATATTTATGTTGAGGCTCAGCCAAGGACTAATCTGATTCACTTCACTGCACAGCAGTTATGTGACTTGAGCTCCAGATAAATGACCTATTGTATACAGTGTAACAGTAGCAGGTTGCTAACAAGTGAACTGTAAATAGACTATGAAGATGCTGTCAGGTTGAAGGTATACAGTAGATAACCCCTGTATTGTGTATGGTGTAACAATAGCTGGTTGCTAGTCAGTGGATTGTAAAGAATCTCTTGGGTTGAATGGTGTGGGTTACTCCTGATTTTGAGAAAATCAAGGGTGTCCGATTGGAAGGCCAAAAAGGGAGGGTCTAAGGGCCAAAAATTCTTAATGGGTGTTAACTATTATCTTCTAAAATTGAACCTAATTATTGATGCCTTCTGTTCCTTTGTAATAAACATGTTGAACACCTCTTCTGGTCCTATAATTCTTCTGTCAATTTCCAGGATGGTGAGTCTTAAAAATGTTTATACAGTCATAAGTTCTAACTTTTCACATTGTGTCTCTTGGTTTCACACAAAAAGAACATTTCCAATATATTTTCATTACCTTATCAGGCCAAGCATTATATCATTCGTTGTAGATGTGCTAATGTATAACCTACTTGGTTGGTTTTGTAAATGTTGCTAAGTTGCTTAAGAGGTTGAAAAGTGTATATCCATTAAGAACAGTGGCAGCACTAGAATTTTGATTTTTGGGGGGCCAGAGAGGGGAAATTTTGTTTCATGGGTAGGGGGAGCAAAAACATATACATCTGACAAAATATGTAATTTTACCAAATTTTCTGGGGGAAAAGTGGGGGCAAAGCGATCTCATGGGGGAAAATCCCTCCCCCATTCCCCCAATTCCCATAGCCCTGTCACTGATTAAAGTAGAAATTTTGATGATTTTGTTCGTTTTAAAGAAAATAACTGATCAATTTGATCAATCTTCTATATACTTTGCTAGCTTTATACCTTAAAATACCTTAGGATACCTAAATAGGATGATACTGGATACAGGTTGCAAAATCTCAGGTTCCAGCTCTGTGTTGGTGTTAAACTAATTAATATAAGGCAACTACAAGTTTAAGGCTCTGAGCTCCAGAACTTGTCCAGATGGTTTTTAAAGCTATTGATGCTTGGTGTTGTAATGACAGTTTTGCTTAAGGAGTTCCAATGGCTAACTACCTGATGGATAAAGAAGTTACGACCATAGGAGTGGAACAGGGGCATGTACCCCTCCCCCAATGTTGCAGTGACCTACATGGTGCCCCCTGCTAAGTCAATTTTTACCATTAAACTAGTATTGTAGCATATCTTTGTCCCTCCCCCTCCAAATAAAGAACATGTTTTTACACCTATGGTTAGAATGCAATTCTGTGTAATTGGTTTCAAGGCAGAGTTAGCTTGAATAGATAGCCATGTGTAGCAGTGACAAAGGTGTGGAGATTGAAAATGGAGGACACTCTGGGATCATAGTAACCATTTAGTTTGTTTGTTTGTTTGATGATGGCTCAACGGCACCACAACAACGAGGGTCAAATTGTGCCTAAGAGGTCAGATCATTCTAGAGGTAGAAAGGAAAGGAAACAGGGGGATAATGAGAGAAATTCAAGAACAAAAGGTCAGAAAGCTGTGATTGAGAGGGGAGATGCATGGGTGAAACAAAAACAAAGTAGAGAGGGGGTGGAAAAGGAGAATTAAATATGGTTGTAGAGGGAAGCATGATGATGGAAAGAGATCATTTTATCCGGAAGTTTTTTCTAAAAGAACTCAGCAATTGAGTTGTGGGAAGCAAGGGAAGCTCTGGGAAGGTTGTGCAGGGGGCAAGCAAGGAGAACGTGATGGATTGTGAGGGTGCAGTGGCAATTGTTGCAGAGGGTTTGGGGGAGCCAATAAGGTGGTAGTCTTAAAGACTTCAATCATGTCCCCTCTAAGTCTTCTAAAGGAAAGAGTAGATAGCTTGAGTCTCTGCAAATGATCTTGGTAGGAGAGATTTTTAGTACAGGAACTAACTTAGTTGCATCTATTACTTTTCATATTTTTTATCTCATATGTGGATTGATTGCACTGCTTTTGCTGACTATATTTTTGATTTGGAAGTCAAATAAACATGTTTTAAAAAATATGTTGACAACATATGGCCAATAGTGCCAGGATTTTCATTTTTTCCCATATACGATACAGAAAACTAACAGAAACAAAGTGGTGAAAAAACTATGTTAATATCTTATTCCGTTCAATTTATAACAAAAGAGTAAAAAAATGTTCTTAAAAACATCTCGTACAGTGCAGTATGTCTTTCAGCTTGGTGATGTCATCAAGGCAATTCCAGTACAGTTCTTATTTATTTCTTATAAATTTAATCACACTTTTTTTCTATCATCAAATAGCATTTTTGGTTCATTATAGAGATAGGATGGAATACATAATTTACAAGAAAACAATTTCATTTTTTTTTTTTGGTGTACATGACATTTGCAATGAGAAAAAAGTTCCAAATCATTTTTAAAGATATACAAAAGATGTTTTGTTGAAATTGTCTCTATGACATCACAGATGTTGCCAAACAGTCACTTTTGTCCAAATTCAAAAATACTTTAAAATTTCTTAACTTTTAAATGGAATAAGATATTAATATAGTTTTTTCACCACTTTGTTTCTAAAACTTTCCTCTATCAAATACGAAAAAATAAAAATCCATGGGAATATTGAAAAGTAACGTAACTTAAAAGTTTTTAATAAAAGATAAATAAAAAATAATTTTACAGGATACCAAAGAAGAATAGACCCCCAAGTAAGGGCATCCTTTTGGTGAATTTTTCAAACATTCAATGAATTGTATTGCCTCCTAAAGTGATAGTATTTACTGTTTATGAATCCTAGAAAACTACTTGGATTAAGCATTTGTGTTAGAGAAGTTTTGTAGCTTTCTGTGTGGGTCAAATACTTTGCTGAATATTTTATAGTCTCTAGAAAATTGCATTCTTACTTTTCGGTCTAGTCCTCCTTTAATAACCATATATGGTTTGTTTGTTTGTTTGATGAGGTCTTAACGGCACCACGACAACGAGGGTCAAATTGTGCCTGAGAGGTCATATGGAAAATTACATCTACGAATAGATTGTCTTTATGCTTTCATAACATAAAATGAATTTGAAATTTACATTATACATATCCAATCAGGATACCTACATTCCCTCTTATGCAAACATTGTCAATCTTGACACAAAAATTGCCATGATGGCATTCCAACAGATTACTATTCTGTAATATGCAGAAAATAGAAGATCAAGTTTCATTTCTGACCCCAGCACCTTTGTTATTCAGATAAAAGATAAGTGTAATAAAGAGATACATAAATCCAACTGTGCCACGTTTTTCAACAATGTTAAGGACTCATGTCAAAGTAAATAACTTAACATTTCCTATTTCATGCAGAAAGCTTGGGAATTATGCACGGAAATTGATTCATACATTTAGGCAGCAAAGAAAGAATTTGACAGACTTGATCAAAATAGTTTCAACAAAAGACCACCCATTAGATTTAGAAATAACATCCATGTGCAATAAAGCAAATTATAATCTAAGAAACCCAGCCACCATCCCAAGTTTTAGAACAACAGTTTTTAAAAATTAATTAGTATATAAAACTGCAATTTTTATTCATTTTGGTATTTTAGACCCCTTATTATAACTCTTTTTAACTTATAATTTTGTATTCATTTTCATATCTTTAATCATTTATTGTCTCATTTTTTACATTCTTTCTTTTCGTTTATTGTTCTGTATAGTTCTGTATTGTATATTATTGCATTTTCCTATTTATAATTTGTACATAATTTATACTAGAAATAAATAACATATTCTTTGTTTCCCAACCAATTAGGTGCAGGTTTGAGGGAAAAAATTGTTAGCATCAATACGTGCGCATATTTCCTTCATGACATATGTATGATACGTGCCCTATAAAACATTTTTTCATATACTTGGTCCCATACTGTGCGTGAATTGTGCAGACGGCCAAGATTCCACCAGTATTTTATTGGTCAATAAGATTCCTCCAGTATATGATTGGTCCATTATGGACACGTCAATCTCAGCCATGTGACATTATTTAAATTAGTTATCCAGAAATTGCCGATTCAGATTTGAAAAGGTCTATACTGCACTGGTCTATAACTTTTCAACACACATACAGGGATATCTTTGATATGTAATAACTCCAATGTCATGCATGTTGTTTTTACTAATTTACTTCTGTAATAGCCCTCTATCACACAAATAAAAATTCACAGAAATTTTCCTTTGAACCGAGCTCACCTTTTACATTTTAGCAATCAAATGTTAAAATTTGCCATGCTTCAGCTACATTCAATTACAATTCCACACTCTTTTTATCACATGAAATGTTGTAAATATTTATACACAGCAAATAGATACCCCATTCCATTTGCATACTTTGTTTATAAAGGGTCAATTAAATGGTATTCACTTCTTAATTTCTATGCCAAGGCTAAGGGTGTTTGATATTTAAGTGTATTATGTACAATTTCAGCTTGCAATACAATGAGCCAAAAATAATTTCTACCAAAATACAAACATCAAAACTAGTATTTCAATGAAAAGTCACATGCAGAGTATTCAAGTCAAAGAAAATTATCAAACTGAAAAGTCTATAAAAACATGAACACTGTTCCTTTTTTGACCAATCTATTCCCACCTGCAGAATATCCAGATCCATTACACAGATTTCTATTACTGGTGATACCTCCAAAATTGGTCTTTTTCTTTAGAAATAATAGAAGTTATCAAAGTTTGGAAAAAGCTTGCATAGTTTCCAAATTATTCCTGATTATATATTCCAGATTCCAAAACTTTGAAGTATACATTTAAAATTTGTTTAGTAGTAAGATAAAGGATGTATTTGTGTGAACTTTGTTTTTTTCCAAATTCAGGAATTTATTATTTTTAAAATCTCTTTTCTTGTTGGGAAGGGAAAATTATATATTCCTGATTCCAAAACTTTGAAGTATACATTTAAAATTTGTTTAGTAGTAAGATGAAGGATGTATTTGTGTGAACTTTGTTTTTTTCCAAATTCAGAAATTTATCATTTTTAAAATCTCTTTTCTTGTTGGGAAGGGGAAAGCTAGGGTTGTTTATTAAGTATATACTCACCAAAACCTGATAATTTTCCCCCTCCCCCATTTATGCAACTTATAAGGTTTGGCATCGAAGCTTCCCCCCCCCCCCCCTCCCTCTCCAACGTGTACATGCAGTAAAAAGTGAATAATTTAATTCAATATGGTAAGAAAGTGCTTATTTTCATCCATTTATTAGTACGGTCTACACTTCTAATAGGGAAATCTCTCGATTGGGAGATTGAGACATGCACAGGGACCATAATTCAAATTGTTGCTTACAAGTTCAGCATTTATTTTTTGTGCTTGTCAAACTCTGTAATTCTAAAGTTGTAAATTGTAGAAATGATATTGGAATTAATATTTCAGTATAATTTGAGCTTTTGCTAGTGACTAAAATGTTAAAATCTGCTATTCAAAAGATATCAAAATTAATTTTTAAAGATTACATTAAAATTTCCTAGTGAAAGTCAAATTTGCACTGGTTAAATAATTTCATCGTTCTGTTACACTAATCAATTTTGTATATTTCCAAGCATTTTTCCTTCCTTTGGTTTAAACCTAATTAACCGTTGTGTATTTCTTTAGAGCGATTTGAATTTGGAAAGATGCATTGTGGGTTAGAATGACAAAAATCTCCCCACCGTGAGATCTCAAGTTCAGAAGCATGGACCGAAAGAGTTTATGGAGGGAAATAGAAGGTGCAAACACCACAAGCACATATTTATAAAGAAACAAACAACAACCATGAATTAACAACTTCTAGATCATTTTGATGGGCTTGTTCATCTGTGAACTGTGACTGTGATTGTATTTTATCTGTGGGGAATTCTCTGGACGAGACACATGATGAGAAATAAAGAAACATCTGTTTGGCATGAAGGAAAATTGACGACTGCAAAATTAATTGTACCAAGTACCTCAGGGGAAATTAATCATCTCATTGGAACAGTATAACAAAAATTACATTCATATCTTCCCTAACTAATTCTTCTTCTTTTTTTTCTTCAGAAATTTGTAAAATGAACATTATAATGGATGAATAGTATTTGGCGCTTTTACCATGTGAGCAAACTTTCACAGGAAGTCACGAGAAGCTTGAAGACAGCCATACTCAAGATTAACTAATTTGAACAAGCCCTTTGACTAAAGATATGCAAATTTGTTGTTAATCGCAGTGACTTTTTTTTTATATTTAATTATAATCCTTAGATTTAATTTCTATTTATAAATATGCATTCTAATGCAAACAGCATCTTCAAATTGGTGTTACACAGTTAATCCAAATGTAATAAAGAACACCAATATTTGAATTAATTGAAAAGCAAATTTACGATGTGTCAATCAGTTAATCCAAACGTAATAAAGAACACCAATATTTGAATTAATTGAAAAGCAAATTTACGATGTGTCAATTATCACAACATTATCCTTTCCAGCTCTTAGCAATATTAATAATTATAATTACAATTGATATAGCGCCAAAATCTATGGCGCTGTGCAAATAAATTATCACATGAATACATAAGAAAAATAAAAGTTAAGAAAACTAGCCCTAAAATACTGAAGAATGTAATTGAAACATGCAGCAAAAAATATATATAAAGGAATAAGATTTAATATAAGTAAAAATAGAGAAAAACTAAACATTTACACCAATAAAACATTAAAAGGTCAAATAACTTCTATAAGTACTTTAAAATTATGTTTGTTTGTTTGTTTGTTTCATGAGGGCATAACGGCACTAAGACAATGAGTCAAATTGTGCCTGACAGGTAAGATCATTCTAGAGGTAGGAAGGAAAGAAACCTATGATTTAAAAGAACATATGGTAGTAATAGACTGTACAAATAAAATTGTACATACTGACATTAAAAAATAAAAGATAAGAACTCTAATTAAAGCATGCAGCAAAATAATAAGGTCAAATATAAATAAAAATAAAGAAAATGAAAAGGATTAAGAACAATACATCTATACCAATAAAACATTAAAAGGTGAAATAACTTCTAAAAGTACTTTAAAATTATGATTTAAAAAGAACATATGGTTGTTATAGACTGATAGATTTAAAATATAATATCAAATAAAATATCAAAGATAATTTGAAAAAAAAGAAAAAGAAAAAAAGTAATACAAAAATTAATGTAGTGTCAAAAGCAACCTTCAAATGATGTGCTTTTAGAAGTTTTTTTTTAAATGGCAAAAGAATCGGCATTTCTTATTTTTCTAGGCAAAGCATTCCTCAGAGATGGTCCTGCTCTAGCAAATACTCTGTCACCAAAAAATTTGCAGCGAGTACGAGGCACAACCAAATATATATCATTATTGGACCTTAAGACTGTAATTTGTTGAAGATTTTCTGATAATTAAATCCGACAAGTAGCTAGGTGCCATATTGTGTAGAGATTTAAAGACAAACAGAAGTATTCTGAATTGAATTCTGAATTCCACAGGTGGCCAGTGAAGAGCAGGCAAGGTAAGAGAGATGTGATGAATGTTTGGTACATTTTGAATCAATCTTGCTGCAGCATTTTGAACTTTCTGTAATTTTTTGATTGGATGAATTGGAAGACCATATAAAAGAGAATTGCAGAATCAATATGAGTAGTGACATAAGCATAGACAATAGTCTTGAGTTGCATCGTTTGATAAGTACTTGCGGATACGCTTTAAATTGTGCAATTGAAAGAATGCCTTTTGACAAATTTTTGCAATATGGGTATCCATGGACAATTCGTTGTCGAACCACACACCAAGATTCCTTACAATTCTTACAGGTTCAATTTCAGACAGCCCAACATGCAACTTATTAGTTGTCACCTTTGACTTGTTGGCACTTTTGATCCAAGAATAAGAAATTCTCTTTTATTATCACTTATAGAAAGTTTGTTAGATATCATCCAGGATTTATTATACTTCAATCAATTGATTTTACTGCACAATTTCGCATAGGTGGTCATCTAAACAAAAAGAGAGAAAAATCTGTGTTTCATTTGCGTAGCTGTGGGATGTTGGTAGGTGGTGGGAGATGATTTGGAATAGTTTACTTGTGTGAAAAACAAATAGTATCGGTCCCAGACACGATTCTTGTGGCACCCCGTATTTAAGGTCAAAGTTGTTGGATAGCTGCTCCTCGATAACAACACATTGCTCGCAGTTAGACAGATAAAACTGAATCCATTCAAAGGGTTTACCAATTACACCAAAGTCATTTTTTGTATTGTCTGAGGTAATATGGAATGCTTAACCATGTGAACACTGCACTGGGATCTAGAAGCACCAAGAAAGTTATGTTGTCTATCCATAGCAAGGAGAATATCAGATTGAATCTTGAATAAGCTGATTCTGTGCTATGATATTTTCTGTATGCACTTTGGTGGGATGAAACAAAATGTTCAATGTGGGCCAAAGTTGTTTAAGAACTGTTTTTTCCATTTTTTTGAGATAAATGAAAGATTACTAATAAAGCGATAGTTGGAAAAACTGTTTCAATCCCAAGTTTCTTCAAGTGGGCGAATTAAAAGCGCATTTCCAATCAGAAGGAAAATAACCGTTTTCCATAGACATGTTAATGATATTTGTTATAATTGGGAATAACAAATGCAAACACTCCTTCAACAACTTTGTTGGTATGGGATCCATAATACATGAAGCATTTGATGACCTCATAATGATTTTCTGCACATCTTAAACTGAAACAGGAGAAAAGCTGTCTAGTAAAAAGTTTTGACAAGGTGGTGGTGGACAGGTTGCGTCGTTGCTGGATAGCCTGTCTATCTTGTCTCTGTCTATCTGATCAAGTCAACTTTACCAATAAAATATTCTTCAAAATCATTTACCAAACTGAAGGGATTGTCATAATCAGGAAGTGGTACATCTTCTTCTTTAGTGCTGGTAAGAGACGCTACAATATCAAACAGTTTCTTTTGATTTCCAGAGTGTTTTTCAATAAGATCTGCATAACAATCTCTCTTGATTTTTCGAGATTGTTTGTGTAGATATTTCTGTTTAGTTGAAAGTCTTTCAAATCAATAATTTGTTGTGTGGATCGCCATTTTCGTTCCGCTTTCTGTCTTGCGACTTTTTCCCCTTTAGTTATCATTTTACCAAGGTACAAATGTTCTAGCAACACAAACTTTCCTCTTTATTGGTGCATGTTTGTACTAGAATATCAGCGCTCTCTAGAGCGCATACCTCTGCCCCCGTTACAATTCCAACATGTCTAGAATAGTTTTAGAGTTCATTTGATCCCCATACCCATTGGGCTAGGTCTATTACCTACCTCAGAAATCCTAAGCCCACCAAGATTTATCCCCAAGTTTTGATCTGTAAGGATCATTTGCATTCTAAACACATGAAAATTATCTTTTGACTGATTTCTTTTAAGGCCATATCATTGTTTTCAGCTTTATTCAGGCTAAGCATTCATTGTTTGAGTTTCATTCAGATAAGATTCACATTCCATCATTTTTTATTCCTGGCAGAAACCACTTGTTCTTATTACATTGATAGTAGAGGCCACTTAAATTAATTTTCAATAAAGTCAGAAAATAGATTGTTGGATTCTTTTCATGGTGTAAATTCATCACATTCATTGAGAAGTTTCAACTGTCTTGACAGGCCTTACCCTAAACATTCCCACCCTCAATTTGTGCCCATTCCCTTTAAATAAATATGTCCCAAATTTAAATTACTTGTTCTTAAGCAATAATAAAACCACACATCAAATTTAATCCAATCCAATTATCAGTTCTTGAGATATTCTAATGACAGACAAACTCACCTTAAAATGTCCCCACCCCTCCATTTTCACCCTTCCCCTGTTCCAGTATGTCCCAAATTTTTCAATCACTTCTTTCTTAAGCAGAAACAAAACACACACCAAACTTAATCCAAATCCAATCATTAAGTTCTTGAGATATCGTGATGACAAACAAACAAACAAACGGACAAACGGAGCAACTTGGATTCTGCACTATATGGGCACAGAGGAAGTAAGTACATCTACCTAGTAGCGGTTATCATACCTGTCTACAAGATACAAATCAATCAGTTACGGTAAACTGGTTATCAAAGGTGGACATTGACTTGGTTGACAAACTGTACCTGTTCTTCCGGGTCATAAACATCTACCACATTTGAGTCATAAAAAATATTGTACTTTTTCCAATTCTCTCAGTATGCAAAGATCTTCAGTTAGATAAAATTTTGTCAGTATACTGCTTTAAAACATCAATGAAAAAATATTTTACTTTTTCCAATTCTAGGAGCATAGAAAGTCTTGAGAGACCAGAGTAGGGGAAGGGGGCACGTTCCCCCCATTTCTCAAAATTTTAAAAAGTGCCCTTTTTCAGAGAGGAAAAGTGCCTTTTCAAAGAGAGAACGAGTGGCCGTTTTAGAGAAGGAACCTGCCTTTTCAAACATTGCAAAACTTTTCTTTAGACTATATATCTGCCATCTTTTCATTAAAGAAAGTAACACAAATATCACCCTAAAAAGACTAAATTTGTGAAATTTTACACGCAAACACCAAATTTCTGACAAAGACAAAGTTGAGGGCCAATATGGACTTGTTACTAAAACGGCCTTCACTTCTGCATACCTTTGTTTTCCCTGCTTATAATTTGTAACCAGAACCAAAAGGTTTTGTAGTTCTGATGCTCTTTTTTTCCATGCTGATTGATTTTGTATTAACTGTTAATGTCATTGTATATCTTGAAATATTTGACGACATAAATTCTTGAGGTATCATGTTTACAAGCTCTTTTCAGCTTAATCATATTAAGCCCCCTGCCTGCACTAGGCATATAAATGATATTCAATGCTTTTATAAAATGAACATATACAAACTAGCTAACATCATAGTTCTAGTACATATGAAACAAAACAAGACACCTGATTGTTAAATATGAGCATTTCAAGATTTGGACATTAAGCCCTGCTGATTCATTGATATGCATGACATCACCACCAAAAACAATAAGGCACATCTACAGACCATGGGCTATCTGTGTACAGCACATGGCATGAATCCAGTATATCCTTCTTGAGATACCTTGTTTACAAGGTATTTTTAGCAAAACCATGTTAAACCCCACCCACTCGCATATTAATGAAATTCAACGTTTTTATACAATAAACATGTGCAAACTAGCTAATATCATAATTATGTCACGTATGAAACAAAACAGACATGCGATTGTTAAAATAGGAGCATTTCAAGAATTGTATATTAAGCCCTGCCTACTCATTAATATGCATCACATCACCACCAAAACCAAAAGGGCACATCTGCAGGCCATGGGCTATCTGTGTATCACAAATGACATCAATCCACTTTATTGTTCTTGTGTTAACAAGCTTCAGTAAAATCACATTAAGCCCCGCCTACTATGCATAGTAATAAAATTCAATGTTTTTATACAATGAACACATACTGTACACACTAGCGAACAACATAATTATACTGAATATGAAACAAAACAGCCACATCTTTGTTAATGAGCATTTGAAGATTTCTACATTAAGCCCCGCCTACTCAGAAATATGCATGCCATCATCACCAAAAACAATAGGGCACATTTACAGATCATGGGCTACCTATGTACAAAATATGACATGAATCAAGTTAACGTTCTTGAGATATCGTGCTTACAAGCTATTTTCAACAAAATCATGTTACATTAGTTGTTCTGCTCCTTAAAGTTTCAAACAGTCAGACCCGACCTGATAAATAACCAGGTCAAGTCAGATTTTTCCCCTTTATTTTCTTTATTCTAAAAACCTTAGTTGTTGTGGCAGTTGGTGCTGAGTATCATATTAGCAATGGATGAAGTCCTTATTGTGTGGTTACTTTAATTACGATGAAGTGGTCTCACTATTTGCTACAGTAAGTTTGTGGTTATGATTTGCTGGAACAAATTTTTAAGGAGAAGGACAAGTCATGTAGCCCTGCCCACTATGCATATTAATGAAATTCAACATTTTTGTGCCATGGACATGTACACAAGATCTACCAACATAATTACACTCAATATGCAACAAAGCAGACATGCGGTTGTTAAAATATGCTCACAAGCTTGCTGTCACAGACACACATACTGTACATAGAAACGCCAGCATGACTGCATAGGTTCCTTATGCAATTAGCATCGGAACCAAAAACTCTTAAAATAGGGTCTTTCTAGAGTATGTGTAAATCCTCCTGATTTCAAGACTTATGATCTATAAATGTTCCATTTTTCATAGAATTTAGTATAAATTTTTTATATTCTACTAAATTTTGAACCAAAATATCTTGATTTGTTGAAGCTGTAAATCTTTTAAAAGAAGGGGAAATGGGTCACTGCAGTAATGTTCAAACCGATAAAAGTTTAGAATTGTTCCAGTGGGAAGGGGAAGAGCAGGGTTCACCGTATAAAGCTATACTGCTGTGCTACGTGCTTTTAAAATATGACAGATGAAAAGTGCCCCTCAGATCCTGTGCCCCCCCCCCCATATTCAAACATCTTCCGCCACCTCTGAACGATACCAATCCTGAATGCTTATAGTTCCAACAGGAAAAATCAATTTAGTGGCCTTTAAAGAATTAGTTTGTGAATATGTTTTCAACTTTCACTTATTTTTATTCCCTTCTGTCATTTTTTTTTTTCTTTTCCTCCTCTTTTGATAGTTTAAGCTCTTTCATCTGTCTAGAGACCTGAAATTATTTCTGGGACCATTGCTGCTGTACATGGTCTACTATATTTTCACTCCTGCTGCAGCACAACAAAACAATTTAGTTTTGTAGACCTTTTAAGCAGATTTGTAGAACAACTATGAAAATCAAAGTCTGGAAAAAAGATGACAAAAGAGGTATAGTTAGTTACCCATCCCTCTCCCACACATTTTTGAAAATCTCCATGATGTTGTTGCTAGAGTACAGCCATACTTTTCAAATCAGAATGTGTCAAGTTCTCACACTGGAGGGATTTATCCTTCTTAAAAAGAAAAATATAAAGCATTTTGTTCTCCTGTATTGTATTCCCTGGTTCTCTTCACCCATTGTAATGATCATTGAGTGTGTTTACCAACCTATTCTGTATATGGTAGCAGATATTGGGCTTATTCAAATGTAACTCATTCATGCTGATCTAAACCACGAAATACCAGGGGCGGAGCCAGAATAAAATTCCAGGGGGGCCAAACCAAACCAGGGATGATGTGATGTGTTTTATGGGCATTTTTGAACATATTGGGACATATTAGCATGCAGGGAGCAGAAAGAAAGGTACCTAAGGACATTTTTAACAACAAATTTTAACGGAAAATTTGGCAAATTCATTAGAATTTTTAGTAAAATTTGGCAAAACTTTATTGATACTTGATGAAAATTCACTGAAAATGAAAGAAAAATTGCCCCCAAAATAAAGGAAATTTTCCAAAACTTGAAAAAAATTGTATGAGAATGAAAGAAAAGTCCTAAACATTCAAAGAGATATCCCAAACAGTGAAGGAAATTTCCCCCCAAATTGAAAATCAAAAAAAAAATTGCCTCCAAATGAAGGAAAATTTCCCGAAAAGTGAAGAAAATGTACCAAAAATAGAAGAAAAATTGTCCCAAATTAAAGAAAATTTTCCAAAAATTGCACGAGAATGAATCAAATTTTCCAAACATTGAAAGGGATGTCACAAATATTGAAGGAAATTTTCCGAAAATTGAAGAAAGTTTACCAAAAATCGAAAAAAAATTGTCACAAAATGAAGAACATTTTACAAAAATTGCACAAGGAGTGAAACAAAATTTTCCAAACAAAATCACAAATAAAGTTGAAGAAAATTTACTAAAAATCAAAGAAAAATTACCCCAAAATGAAGGAAATTTCCCCAAAATTGGAGAAAACTACATGAGAATGAAAGAAATTTCACAAATATTGAAAGAGATTTCCAAACATTGAATAAAATTTCTGGAAAATTGAAGTAATTTACCAAAAATTGAAGAAAATTAACCCCAAAATGAAGCAAATTTCCTGAAAATTTGAGAAATTTACACAAGAATGAAAAAAAAATTCTCAAACATTGAAAGAAATTTCTTAAACATTCAAAGAAATTTCTTGAAAATTGAAGAAATTTGCACAAGAATGAAGGAGTTTTCCCAAAGATTGAAAGGGATGTCACAAATATTGAAGAAAATTTCCCGAAAATCAAAGTTAATTGTCATAAAATGAAGGAATTTTTTTTGGAAATTTGAAAAAATTTGCACGAGAATGAAGGAAACTTCCCAAAGATTGAAAGAGACTTCCCAAACATTGAATAAAATTTCCCAAAAATTGAAGAGAATTTACGTACACAGTGATTAAGAATTTCTTTATGGTAAAACGAGAACCAAAAAGTTATGTTTTTTTTTTCTTCATAAGCTGATCGACTTGCAAAATTTGTATTTGCTGTCATATTGCATAGGCGTATAATGAAATATTTGTTCCATGATATTTATTCACCATGCAAATCAATCAAAATATTGACAACATTAGCATTTGCACAATAACTAACAACATTATCATAGAAATTATGATGCAAAAACTGTATCATTGAAAAAATCTATGGGGAGGGGGGGGGCCTCTGATCCACCTTGCAAAATACCCCAGCAGTGTACATATTTCTCTTCCAATGGATGAAGAAAGTGAATTGACAAGGAGTGAATGGCTTTTTGGTGTTGACTATAACACAAATATAGTGTCCGAGTTGTTCCTCTTAGACACATTGCCGTTAAGAACTGTTTACTTCTAAATATGGTGGCTTGTTGCAGAAGCTTGAGAGACTTCAGAACTTTGTTTAATCCTACATGCCCTGACAAATTAAATTAAACAAACCCGCTCCCTTTGTCAATATTGATATTTTCTTTGAATGAGATTTGAAGCTTAACTTCGCAAGGCAGGGCTTGTATGTGTATGTCATGAATGACACTAATTGCCAGCAATTTTGTTTCATTCATTTTGAAGGGGATTTTGTACGGCAGTGTTGATTTTTCAGGAGAATATATTCAAACCATAAATGGAACAAGAAATATTACAGAATTCATTTTTCGACAGTAATATGAATGCATTTCAAAATTCAAAAAAAAATCTTGCTTTACTAAATTTAAGTTGAATAATAAATTAAACCTAATAAAGGTTCCGACCAAGGTTCCTCTCAGTTCGTGCCAATGATGGGTCAATGCAATGTACAAAGCTTTTAGACCTAAGTCAGGAAGCCCTCTAAAAATTCTTGTACTAATTACTGGTAACTAATTTCTTTTTATAAATTAATCCCTGAAAATTTGTAGAAATATTAAACAAAGCAAAAACGAGAAAAAAGAATAAGGATGCTTTTGTCCAAAAGCTAGAATACTGAAAACAAAGCAGATATATTTTCCACAATACTGGAAGAGCATAATGCGTCTTGTTCACCCGTAACACTTAAATACATCCAGCAAAATCACAGACCATAAAATAACAAAAGCCCCAAACAGCCCCAGATTCATCCCAAAATATTCATACAAAAGAAGACAATTCCACACAGGATATTCCTCAGGGTCTAATCAGTTATCGTTTAATATCCAGGATCTGCATAATTAACCAAACAAATCTGCCTGTGCTGGATTAGTTTGGCATTGACAGTGATTCCTGAATAGAATTAATCTGCTTGTGCTGGATTAGTTTGGCATTGACAGTGATTCCTGAATAGGATACAGGAGTATGCAACTGCAGGAAACAATCAAGTGCTTAATTACTTCCTCCTAAATTAAAAGTAACATGTAAAACAAAATCCTTCAGTCAAACTCAGTTCATAAAACTTAGGTGTCTATCTACAGCTATCCAATATTCATCTGGGGAAGCTACAATGAGGGACGAAAGTCTTGATACTTTTCCCCCTCCACCTCTAATCAATGTTGGTATGTGATTTGCAAGAAAAAGTTTTGGTAATATAATTGCAACATTGAAGAGGAGTATACGGGGAAGGAAAAAAAGTGCTAAATACTTTTTTTGGGGGGAGGGGGATTGGGGTAGCTAGCTAGCACACTGACAAGCTGCTGCTTTGATACATGCTATCTAGTAACACCTTCAGCTAAAGGATGAAAACTTTTAGTTACAGCTGAACTATGAAAATAAAAGAAGTCAAAGGAGGTAACCTCTCCCTCTCCCACACATTTGTGAAAATCTCCCTGCTAATGTTGTTGCAGTAGCCATGCTTTTTAAGTTGTTTAATCAGTGGCGTAGCTAGGGCCCTACAGGCCGGGGGCGAGTGGGGGCCCGTAGGGCCCTTATGGTATATAGGTATAATGGTATATTTTTCTTATGGGCCCCTTTATAGGGCCCGGACTGGGCCCAATAAGGGTGGGCGGCTGCCCCTCCTGCCCTCCTTTAGCTACGCCACTGTGTATAATGATTCAAAGTTTACACACTGGCGAGTTTTAAAGAAGACTAAAAGTCAAATATTCTAGCAATTGATATATGATAGAGAATTAAAATATAAACCAACTACCAAAAACCCATTATAAAATCTTATTCCATTCTCAAGTTATCCAAGTTTGAATTATAACATGGACGCTGCCATTTTGTCTAATTTTGTGTTGAAATCATGTGCCCTATATGCTAGCACACATAATGTATTTCTTTTGAAATCTCTTTAAAATTTTCTTCCCAAAATGATCTGACATTCCAAAGGCTTGCATCATTAATTTCATATACAAATATAAAATCATAGATTCATGCGAAGGGAAAATTATTTCTTAGAATTAGAAAATTTGAAATAAAGATTATAAAGATATACATTAATATCTGCAATTTGCACTTTCTAATCTACTATTATTATCATTATTAGGTCTGAACAAACATCATTAAGAGATATTTAAAATGGCAAATTTATCAAAACAATACTTTATATAATTACGATACATTAAACGTCTATTGACAGATGGTGGCAACATTGAGTGACATTGCTTTCAAAGTTATTACAAGCCATTAAATGGCAAACTTTTAAAAAATTTATTTCACAAACTTTATTTACAACAAAAGATGCAAAATGAACATATGTACGAAACAAAGAAGTATTTACAATCGTAGGCCGGATTTGTGGCAACAAAGGGGACACTTGTATCTTTTGTATGGTGATTTTTGTATCTTAGCATGATCCTCCCCCTCCCTCTACCCCACTTTTGACTTTGTCCCCACTCTTAGTTGGCAAATTCTGCCTATAGATCGCAATTGTTGAATAGAAAAGGAAAATCCCATTAAAAATTCAAATCAATTACACACTTTCAAAATGCAGACTTTCAAACGTTCACGGATCAAAGTAAACAATTTTTTACGCAAAGGTGACGTGACAGGGGCGAGAAATAATGTCCTGCTTTAAGTGACCTCATGGTAAGTGCCCTCTTCTTGAGTGCCCCAACCCCCTTCCTTTGTCCTTTCACATATCTGTAGGTCTTGACAGAGACATAGGTGTAGATTATGGGGCATGGGGGTATATACCCCCACTTTTTGGTGAATCCCTAGCAAATACAAATATTTTCACACAGTAAAATTTGAAAAAAATTGCAATTATCCCTCCACTATTTTTAGATGGATCTACACCTCTGAACAGTATAGGCATAACAAACTGCTTTGACAGCTCTAAAAGACCATGTAACTCTATTAAAAACTACTGCCCAAATTAAATCACTGTAAATCAATAAACTGCCAAATTTTGCACTGAGAATTGTTTCAACAATTTTTGATGGTGTTTTTTTCCTTTTGTGCATGTGCACTGAAGATAAAATGTTGCACTATAGCTTTAAAGATCTGATTAACAAGTAGCAATACATTGCACAGATCACCCTATCTTAATTATTGTTTCCTCTTAAAAATTAATCTGCAAATAAAGGTGCCAAGCAAGGACAAAACACTTATCACACTTAGTGGTTTAGTTTTGGGTTAAAGTATGGAGTTGAGTGTACTTAACCATGCAGTTATTACTCCATGACTTAACTAGCTTAAAGTGCTTATCAAGTTATGAATACTATAGAAGAATTTCCAATTATCTATTAATCAAAACCCTCATTTTAATTAAAATAAGATAAATGCCTCCTTAATATTGAAAAAAGGGTTATCACTATAAGATTAAACTAAAATTACGAGGAAAATGAAAATCATGTGCCAATCTACTGTCATTTTAACCATCAATAATTTTGCATTTTTATATTTATTTTGCCAAATTATCCCTCTTATATTTCATGGTTTGACAAGGGTTAAGGGCTATATGCATTTTTGAATTTTGTATACAAAATCAAAACTGATTATAATTATATTCTTTATACTTTTTTCACCAAAGGGGCATTTGACCCTCTAAATCTGTCTCTGGATAGAAATGCTTGGCTACTGAACCCATCCTTTAAACTTCCAAAGGCTTCTCCCAAAGCACAACAGTTCCTGTATATTTATGCAAAAGCATTTTACAAATCATTTTCACAGCATGAGAGTATATTCCCTTTCAAACATATGTTACCTTGCCGTTGATGGGGTAATTCAACTTCATGCACAAGTTAAAACCTGTCTGAATTTTGATGGGAGTTTAAACAGAATTTCAGATGAACTAGTTTTTAAAGAACTGAAATCTTTTTTAAACGAAAGACTCTTCTTTATCTCAGCAGGATGAGTTGTAAATGTGTATGTTATACAAACAGATCAAGACACAGTCAGTTATTTTCAACTATTGAGTTTGGTTTGTTCAGTGACATATTTTATATGCTAGGGGCCCTGGGGATGGGATTGGTAGTAGATGGAGGCAATTCAATTTTCACCAAAATGAAATCCTGCCCCATTAAAAAATGCACTTATACATGAAAATGACTGAAAATGTAACCACAGCAGCTTTCCTCCTCTAAGAAGTGGAGAGAGAAACAACAGGGATCATGGAAACTTTAATCTTTAACAGATTTTTCCAGGGCTGTAATTCCTGAGGGAACAGGGGGGGGAGGATGGAGGGGGAACAACAGGAATCATGAAAACTTCAATGTTTTCCATTTTTGGCAGGATTGAGGGAAAAAATACATTTGGTTGTGAAAAACATTGCCCCTCTACTTTGTGGAGCAAATATATGTCACTATGTTGCCCACACATTTTGAAGGAAGGAGATACCGTCCTGGACCTTTCCCATAAAAATGTCTAGATTTGACCAATAATGTGTTTTTATAGCTATGCACCACAAGATTGTATACAATAATGTATACAATGCTATTACACTGTATTTACAAATTCATAACTTTCCCCCCCCCCCCCTTCCCCTTAAAAAAAAAAAAAGTAGAGTTGTGGACACTTTAAAGTATGTGAATGGGTATGTTGCTGGTTATGAGTTAGGGAATGGGGAGTGATATCTCTAAAATAGTATACTGCACCTCAGCAGTAACTTAATTATTACAATTAAGAAATTATATCTCACATTTTAGATTTGGTAGTAGCAATGGTTGTATAACTGTATAGGCTCTTTCATGCTTTGAAGTGAAGAAAACTCATTTTTACTTAGTTTTTTGTTGTTGAAATTATGCATTTAACCTAATATTTAACCACTGTTTACATTATTCTAAAGATAAGAAATTGAGAACTGATTTTAAAATATGTTTTCAACTCATGATATAAAATTGGCATACCATATTCGACATATTAACCACCCCTGCTCTAATAAGCAATCACACAACATTTTTTGACTGATAAAAAAAACAATTTAATTTGAAGAATAAAAAATAAGTTCTGTTACATTATTTGCTTATTTTTCATCTGCTGCTCACGATGTTTTGTGGTGGTTATTGTGGACTATAGTATATATAGAACCAATTCACACAACAAATTCGATTAGCACACTGTATGGGGCCCAGAGCATGGGCACTTTTTGGAAGAAAAAAACTTTGGGCCTTAAAAGTAGTGCGATTCTAATTTCAGTAGCACCCCCGGTGCTTATTACGTTGAATACAGTATGTCATACTATTCAAATATGACAAACTTTTGGTTTACCCTACGTAACTATTCTGTTTGTTTTATAAAACTTACTCTTTCCAGCCTTTTCATGTTAATGTTTAAACAATATTTTCAAAATCATTATGCTCTTGTTTTAAATAAAAGTGTTCACAGGATTGGAAATAAATGTTTTTTTTCATTAAATCATTTGACTTCTTTTTAACAAATATATATTTAATAAACCCAATATTTAAGGGGCAGGGGACATGTGCAAGCCCATATTCTTTGGGGCAGGGGACATGTGCAAGCCCATATTCCTTGGGGCAGAGACATGTGCAAGCCTATATTTCTTGGGCAAGGGATATGTGCAAGTCCATATTCCTTGGAGCAGAGGACATGCGCAATCTTATATTCCTTGGGACAGGGGACATGTACAATCCCATATTCCTTAGGGCAGGGGACATGTGCAAGCCCATACTTCTTGGGGCAGGGGACATGTGCAAGCCCATATTCCTTGAGGCAGGGGACATGTGCAAAACCATACTCCTTGAGGTAGAGAACATGTGCAAGCCCATATTCCTTGGGGCAGGGGACATGTGCAAGCCCATATTCCTTGGAGCAGGGACATTTGCAACCCCATATTCCTGGGGCAGGGGACAAGTGCAAGCCCATATTTCTTGGGGCAGAAGCTGTGTGCAAGCCCATATTCCTGGGGCAGGGAATATGTGCAAGCCCATATTCCTTGGGGCATGTGCAAGCCCATATTCCTTGCGGCAGGGGACGTGTGAAAGCCTATATTCCTTTCTTTAAGGAACAGTTTAAAGGGAAGGTCTCGAAGTCTCAGTCTCGGATAATGTGGGTCTCGGTCTTGGGAAGGTTTGTCTCAGAGGGCAAAGTCTCGGTCTTGGAGGTGTGGTCTCGTTCTCGGTATGCTCAGGTTTTGACAACAACACTGATGCTGAGGGGCACAGGAAGGTTCCCTCTCAGGGGACAAGACCCCAAATTTTCCTGATTAAAAGTGGATAAATTGCACTGATAAATGAAGTTTATATCAAAAGATCAAGTTGTTGCTAATCAGAAAGTCTTTAAGTTTCTGGAAATATCCTTTAATTTTCAGGAAATTAGCTTCATTTCGGGAAACATTCTTCGATTTTCGGGGATATTTCCTTCCTTCTTGGGCAGTTTTGAGATTTTCAGTATTTCAATTACCAGGAAAATTTGTTTGTTTTGGGGAATTTTTTGTAAATTTTCTGGAAATGTTGCCAATTTGTCTTCAATTGTCCAATATCTTAATAATTTCCAAATTTTGCCTCACAACCGGGCTGCAGGAAGCATATGCAACTGGGAAGGTGAAATCCTCTCAGGAGAATTACTTGGTCATCTGTTTATATTCAGCACATTGTTATTCAATGGAAAAACCATTGTTTTCAATTGTTGGATGACAATATTCAATCTCTCATATAATGAAAAGAATAATAATTCAAGACATTTAATTCTTATTTCTCAAATGACACTCCAATTTATCATAATGACACATTAATTTGATAAATGATCATTTCTTGGTCTTTGGCATACTAGTACCTGGGTGTCTGTCACTCAGTTTATAAATCCTTTGCTAGCATCATAATTGACTCACTCTCATCAACATTATTCTCGTGAATGTTCACATTACCTTTTCTTCATGAAACAGTACAAACCCTGTCATAAAACTACAGGTCAAAGTTCAAATGATAAATCACACCTCATAAACTAGTTATTTTAGGCTAATATTGAGGAAATATACATGGGAATTGTGTGAGAAGATGATTGGGTAAACTGGTTCCAAATTTGAGACACAATGCATATGAACAAGATGAATGCATAGGGTTCAAAAGGTCAAACTGAGTCAAATGTGCTGGGGTGACCAGGAGTGATGGGGGTACTAAACTATTTTGAACTGCTAAGTTTGTTTTGATAAGAGTTGGGAATGTGTAGGGTAATATTTATACAGTGAATTAATTCGGAGCAGAATGCATTATTTCATTGCTTTACAGCCTTTCTTGACATTAACCTCTCCTCCCTTCCAAGTTTTTTTATCTTACACTATGAAGCTGTCTGTAAATTTCAGGGGTCTTTTTTCCCTTTAGTAAGAAATTCTACCAAAATCACATGCTACTGTTTCAAGCACAGAACATGAAATCAGCAGGTAGCAGGCAATTACTTTGCTGTAACAAGATATCTGATAGAAGGTATCTTCAAAAGAAGCAAGCATCATATTCCTTTAAAATAAAAGTATTTTTAGACAAGAATATTACATCAATATTCTAATGGCATGTAATATTTAATATTTCTGCACAAGCTGCCTACAATCCTAACAAAAGTAAAACAAACCAACCACACTGCTTTCATCAATTTTAACATTTTTGCAGATGCCATCAAAAAAGGTGAAGGGGGAGGGGGGACTGTAGGTGGTATGTGCTTGTAAATTGATGTGAATGAGACATGAATTGAATATGCCGTGAATCTCTTGTGTTTTGTTTCACTAATCATGTCAGGGATTGTAGCTCATTTTTGTTAGGGAAAATTGCAACTCAAACAATTAAAAAAGCATACTAAAAGTCATAGGTTTAAATCCTGGGGGAATGGGGGTATATGTCCCCCTCCACTTTTTGACAAAGGAGGGGGGTGGTCCAAACTATCAAACCCCTCATTTTATGAGCCAATGATACTTTAAATATTAAGTGATAAATTACATTTTAAATGGTTTGGTTTGTTAATGTTTAACAACACCGTGACAGTCAGAGTAAAATGTGCCAATAGCTTTTCTAAAATGTGTTAATAAATAATGGTGTAAGAGTAAGGATAGTGAGGAGGGGGAAGGTTTTTAAGGGAGATAAAGGGGAAAAGCTGAATGTGGAAGAAAAAGTTAGGTGAAAAGAAAGGGGTAGGGGTAGCATTTAGAATCATTGGAAGGAAGGCTTGGACAATCCCCCCACTTGTTCATACACCACTGCTAAAAGCCTACCATTGATTTCAACATTTTTTCTATTCATCACATTTCAAAATTAATTCCTTTTCTAAATGATGATTTAACACTTGTTTATGAAACTCTTTAGTGAGAGAAATGAAAATGAACCTTCTTTACACTTAAACATTTCAAATCTCCAAGGTTCCCCTAGAAACCATATGCGGTATCGGGGGGTACAAAGAGAGCATTTTTCCCCAAAACCCTACCCACTTTTTTTCATATTTATATATTTTATATGGTGATTTTGTGTATTGTAATTTTGCTGATAAACTGGATAACAAGATGCCATGAACATCTGTAGAATAGATCGATTAATATCCTAATAACTTTTTACAAGCTTATCACATTCTAAAATGACCATACTTATATAATATAATAACAACATATCCAAATTTTAACTACAACGGCTCGATCAGTTCTCCGAGCCTCCCGCTTCTACACCACTGGTTTTCCCCCTAGGTGCAGGTGTGGCTCTTAAAAATTGTAATACTGGACCACCATGGGTATCAATTGTCTCTGGCGTGACTGGACCCAAAAATTAAAATTTCATCAGCCATAAATAAAAAGGTACTGGGGGACATTTCTACCACCATGTAAATGAAAAAAAAAATGGGATTTTTCTTAATTTTCTAGTTTCATTTATGTTGTGTAATCAGAGGCGGCGATCCCACAGAGAAATGTCCCCCCAATGATTTTCTAGGGGTGAAGACGAACGCACTTATGAAAAGGAAGCCTATGTCTGGCTACACCACTCTCTGGGTTCGTCCTCCCACTCCTAATGTTGAAAAGAAATCACCGCCGCCGTGTGTGGTAGCACATTGTATATCAATAGTGCCAGAGGGGTTTAATTAAGGGTGCAAAAATGAGGTGCAGTGGCTCATGGAGTCATGCTTGTATACGAAAGGTACCAAGTTTGACTCCCATCACGAGTACTCCCTCCGAGCAGTACTCCGTCGCGAGTACTCCCGTCGCGAGTACTCCGTCGCGAAAGTACTCCGAGTACTCCGTCGCGAGTACTCCCGTCGCGAGTACTCCCGTCGCGAGTACTCCCGTCACGAGTACTCCCGTCACGAGTACTCCCGTCACGAGTACTCCCGTCACGAGTACTCCCGTCACGAGTACTCCCGTCACGAGTACTCCGTCCACGAGTATTCCGTCACGAGTACTCCCGTCCGTACTCCGTCACGAGTACTCCGTCCGCGAGTACTCCGTCCACGAGTACTCCCGTCACGAGTACTCCCGTCACGAGTACTCCCGTCGCGAGTACTCCATTGTGTCCTTGAGCAAGACACTTTACCTGCTCCAGTCCACTCAGCTGTAAATAAGTATCAGCACTGCTGGGAAGTTGACCTGCAATAACCTGGCGTCCTATCCAGAGGGAGTCATGTGCTCTCATCTGCTTACTCCAGGGAAACTGGGGATAATGCATGGGCCTTAATGGGTCTTATGGGCCTTCATGGCTTTAGTATGGATTTTAAAGTCCAAATAGAATATGAGAAACGTGTCCAGCTTTTTGATTACAAACATAAATTTCAAAATTGGGCTCTAAAGCCAAATATTTGTATCTTACCTCTAGCAAGTTTACGGGTCGACGCTGTTTGGCTGATGAGATAATCAACACCCACTGACGACTTCATGACCGCTTTGATACAACTGACCATCTCCAGCTGCAGGTATGCCTCTGTTATGGACAACCTGCATGAGGTGGAAAATTGTAAAGAAAAGAAGAATGATTTTAAACTACTTTGATTAGTTGCTTCAAAGTTCTTCCTTTGATTATATATATATATATATATATATATATATATATATATATATATATATATATATATATATATATATATATATATATATATATATATAAATTACAGCAATCAGAATTAAGATATATATATTTACATACTAACATAAGGCATGTCACAAATATATCGCCATGGATAGCATGCCTGGTGGGGAATATGTCATTTTGGGGCTACACTCCCATCAATTACCCACTGCAGAATTAAGATATTGCATCATTTACATCCAAGATCAGGTTTTATCCCAAATCCCCCCCAGAAAAGTTTGCCAGTGACATCTTCATGTTGGGAAGGGGGATTTGTCCTTTTGAGACAAAATTGTCCCTCTCCTGTCCCCCATGGTCAAAATCATGGCGCTGCCATTCCACACCTCAAGACTTTCATGACAATCCTGCATGAAACGTTTTTGTTTGTTTGTTTGTTTGATGGGGTCTAACCGGCATCTCCTTACCCCTAGATGTGTTACTGGCAAGCCTGCATAGGTGATCTTTTTTAGAGTATAAGGAAAGAGCCTGCAGGGGAAGATGTGACTTTATGTTAAGTATAAAAAGCCTGCAAATGTGACTTTATGTTAGGTGCAGGTATAAGGCTAAAAACAGCCTGCAGATGTGACTTTATTTTAAGGTTAAATGAGCCTGCATTGTGAGGGATTTATGTTGGTATAAGGATGAGCTTTTATATGGAATTTATTTTTGGAAGCATGAGCCTGAGTTGTGAACGTTAAGGTATAAGTGAGCCTATTATGTGACTTTATGTTTGTATAAGACAAAATTGAGCCTCTCCTATGTGACTTTATGGTCAAAGGCATGAGCCTGCCATTGTACTGTTTATGTTGTATAACAAGCCTGCATATGTGAGTTTTATTTTAAGGGAGGGGGAAATGCATATGTGACTTTATGTTAGGTATAAGGCATAAGCCTGCATATCTCCTTTATGTTAGATGGTATAAGGCATGAGCCTGCATATGTGACTTTATGTTGAGGTATAAGACATGAGCCTGCATATGTGACTTTATTTTAAGGTATAAGGCATGAGCCTGCATATGTGACTTTATGTTAAGGTATAAGGCATGAGCCTGCATATGTGACTTTATTTTAAGGTATAAGACATGAGCCTGCATATGTGACTTTATCTTAAGGTATAAGACATGCCATAAAGCTGCTTCAAATTCCAAGATCCCCACTTTATTTCATACTTTTTGTGGGGAAGGAAGAGGGGAGATGACACAATGATTTGGGAGTCTAATTTGACAATAAATATTTTTCAATAATGACCCATATTGTATAGCTGATATTGAGTTCAAGGGTCATATTGATATAAAATTGATATATCGATATGACCCTCGATATTGTGTTAAGGTTCAGGAGGAATACATGTGACACTAGGACCAAATTGGAAAGAAACAATGTAAACAGATATTCTAAAAGCATATGGATGTTTATTTGAAGATATATGTACATAGTATTTTGCAATGATTTCTGTTAATTTACACAAATATTTCCATTTGATTTTTTTGTTCCAGATGAGATGACTTTGTAGTATCTATGACTAAAATATAAGTCATATGATTTGTATAGCGATATTTAGATATTTTTCAGGCAACATATCGATATAGTTAATGAATTTTGCCCAAGCTTACTAATTAGCAGCACCATGATTTCATCCTTAGGCCATTTTGTTTTTAACAGCTTTCAGCCCTAAAAATATCCGCATAGTTTAAACTGAAACTGGGGAATAAGCACCGGTCCTATAATGGCTCGGATTGATGTACTTAAACTTAAACATATCATCGCAAAAAAGTAACGTTGTCTTATGTCCAAAAATGCCATTTTGAGATGATCGCATTATAAGTTCTTAAAATTGCACTCATCTTCTTTTTCCACAATATTTTTTTCTTCGTAGAAGATATATATATATACATACAACATATAAGTTAAAGGATATCTTAAGTCAGAGGTATAGAAAGTAGCCACTTGGTCATATAGAATATTTCCCAATAAAAAAAACAATTTTGCCAAAAATGGACATGGGACAACTTTACATTGCTGCAACGATATAGGGTTTATGGTCACATGATAATAAAATATAAAAAAGTAGCAGCATCTTTTTAACCTTGCACAGAGCATACAAGAGCTGTATGCATACATATATACAGTACATGTGTTTTGTTACAATACATTTCAACATAACCAACAACTCTGAAAGGAATAACATTTAATATAAACACTTGCTGGTATTCAATTCTTATACTTTAATGATTATTGTATAAACTTTCTACAATCACAGGGTGCAGAAGTTTCACATTGTACAGTTTATAAAACAGACATCTTTTGAATTTCAGTCTGAAGAGTCTTCAGCTGAACATTGACATTGAGTGGTTGGTTGATAATGCATGAGGAGAACTTTTGTAAACATTATTATTTTTATGGCATAATCATCTGATTGTTACTGTATAGCAGCATTGCCAGAAAAGGTTCAAAAATGATCCACGGGCCAAAATCCTGAAATAGGCAGTTTTTGTCATCTTAATATATTTGAAGGAAAGTAAATTTGAGTTGATCAGAAAAGTGGGGGCACAGGGAAGACCAAAACTAGAATTCCTGAAACGTGAGGGGCCATGGTCCTTTGGCCCTCCCCCACACCCACTTCTGGCACCACTGCAATAAAGATTCATACAGTGTATATGGGTGCAATATAGCAGAACATCATGGGATTAAAAGGTATAATAAGAGTATACTAAATGTGAATACAAGAATAACCCTACTTTTTAATTCCAAACAAGACTTTGCAATTGAAATTTTCCATGAAGCCCCAAAGTCATTAATTTCAAACTGTCTTTAAGTTTAACAGTAATTCAGGAACCCTGTCCAGGCACTTTTTTAAATAAAAATCCACAATAGGCCAAACCCTAATTGTAGTACACCATTCTGCAGCAATTTGCATCCATTGATGCACCCATTGTACAGGCCCAACATTTTCTAGGGGAAAATAGCACAATATTTTTTTTTTTTGCTAAATTCTGCCTGATTATTATTAAATTTTAAAAGAAATATTGGTGACCATGCTCTTCACACTTATGGGGCTTTTTCATTGCCCTTTGAGTGTGTCCATAGATTTTATTTGAAGTCAAAATTTGGCTTAGCAGCCCCCTTCCCCACCCCCCTCCTGTATGGTTGTGTATGCTTCTTTCTGAAAAAAAGTTGACTCTAATGGTAGTCACGCCAATGTTCCCATTGAGTTCAGTGTCAGAAGCCTATAAACGAGAAGATTAGGGTAATAAACCCAAAGACAAAATAGCAACACATGCTACTAAATCATTTAAAAAATATGGGATGATCTGCAGAGAGCCACAAAACAGTGAACTAAAAAAACATCGCTCAATTGACTTATTTGAGACTTGGTCCTTTATCTTAGGAAACAAGGAGACTGATTAGGGTATACACTTATGATAAAGAATCCTCTGTGTAATGACATGCTGTATACTTGGTTGCACAAAGGATTACCACTTCTCCACATTTTGTTTAACATAAATAAAACAGCTTTTATTTTTAAAATGGATTTCTATTGTCAAAATGGACTGGAATAAAGCCTTCACATTGTCATTATACTTTTTTTTTTTTTGTGTAGTTAAAAAACTATACCAGAATAGCTAACAAAATGTTTGTTTGCTATTCTGGTACAGAGTGTAATTAAGTACCAAAAAAAAGGAGTATAACGGAAATGAGGCAGCTTTATTCCAGTCCATTTTGACAATAGAAATTCATTTTGAAAGTAGAAATTGTTATAAGTTCCAGTTTAAAGTTTCCTGCTCAAAACCAAGGTTGCCAGAATATGTTTTAAAGTTGGTGGTCAAAATAAGATGGCTATCATATGTCCTGTGTATTTCAGCTGAAAAGTGGGGGACCTAAGTACCATTTTTTCAAAAGTGGGGGGGCCAAGTACCAATTTTTCAAAAGTTCCGATGCCATGGCCCTCCATTTCCGGCGCCATGGCCCTCCATTTCCCAGTGCCATGGCCCTCTGTTTCCGGTGCCATGGCCCTCCATTTCCAGTGCCATGGCCCTCCGTTTCCGGTGCCTATGCTCAAAACATTGAGTTTTTCAGTTAAGTTTTTTGATCCAATGAACTAGTTTAATCACTGAAAGGAGGTTCCAGATATTTTATGATGGACATTAGCAGGCATGCCAAAAAGTTTATCTTTAAGCCTACCCGCACCTGACACCTCAGTTAATCCTGAAAAGTCAGGTATGACAATTACCAACCTGACTCCCTGTTCAGTGTATTGTTTCCACTCCAAACAATGATTGTTTATCTGCCATTCCCATGTACACAACAGACAAGTAGCCTAAAATAATTTGTGTGTATAGATTACACAAAGCCAATGCTGAATAATCAAGGCAATTTTGTGATTGAAATCACTTATCTGTGTTAGGTGTCTTTGTGGAAGAAGTTTGTTTTCAAACTGGTGATAAAAATAGCTGTGTATCATACATTATGCCTGAGGTAATAATGTGCATTAACTGTGAATGATCATTATGCGGGCTGAGGTTTTGCGGAGGGGAAACTTTATCATTAGTCAATGGGATATTTTCATTAACTGCCTCAGCCATGAAAATTAATGGTACTCATATATCTTGGCAACTATTATCTAATACACAACATTTGTGACAAAAAATAAATTATGTCGATTATTTGTTGCAAAATGACAAAAAATAGCTTTTTCTCCCACTGACTGCAATGATAACTGACTGTTTGTTTTCCCCTTTGACTTAAGTTTGAGATCGTCAAAAAAGCATTGTTACTTTGTCGCTGTGCACCACAACATTCCCAGATGTCCGACCTCGAGAATTGATGGACCATTTCTCCTCAGGAAAGATATTGCTTCATGGGGGCATAGTTCTGACAAACAAGGATATTAATGTTTGAAAATAAGAACCTAATTTATGATACAACAATAATAATTGTTTGTTATAACATAAAGTACACCAGTATTTATGGACAAAAGGATTCAAGTGATTTGATTGGCTCCTGAAATAACCATTCAGCAGTAACAAAGTTCCAGCAGGTATTTAGGTGGCACTTAACCCCCTACCACTATAATCCAAGGTGTCTGTCACTGATTGCATAACTTACATTCGAATGTCCCTCCTTTTTTTCCAAGCTCACATAAGCATGCATACTATTGAATCCAGCAGATAATTTGTCCTTATTAAATCATATCATATAAAACAACTTGTACATTGAATGTAAATAATCTTGAAATTTGACATATTTTTCTTCAAGTCAAAAACAAATGTCATTTCTATGACATAAAAAAAAAAAAGACATTTCTAAATTTTTAAGTGTTGTCAAAGCCAAGAGCCTCTCCGTCCTTACACCTGCTAAGTAAAAACCCCAATCTACACCTATTGCATACTATTGAATTCAGCAGATAATTTGTCCTTATTATATTATATCATATAAGACAACTTGTACATTGAATGTAAATAATCTTGAAATTTGACATATTTTTCTTCAAGTCAAAAACAAATGTGATTTCTATGACATTGAAAAAAAAGACATTTCTAATTTTTTTTGAAGTGTTGTCAATGCCAAGAGCCTCTCCGTCCTTACACCTGCTAAAGTCAAAAGCCTTAATCTACCCCTGGAATTACTTCCACCATTTGCCCTGTAATAACCCCAAGTAAATCCTTAAATCCACCATTCATTAGATCCATCATATTTACGTTTGCTTATCTTATCTAACAATCAAAGTTCAAGAGGGTGATCAAAACAACGTTGATTGATTCAGGTTGGTTGGATGGTTTACCAAGGTTTATAACGTCCCAACAGACCTCCATTGGAGTATTTACGTCAAGCGCCCAAAGCTTTTTATTAACCAATCGTGGTGCACTGGTTGGAGACCCACCAGGAATCAAACCCAGGATGCTAGATTGGAAAGCTGAAGATGTACCGCACTGCCATGGAGGTCTCTTGGAATGAGACTAAATCATCTTTCTATTCCCATTATCTCAACCATCAATCCTTGTTATTGTCAATACTGATAAAATTCTTAAAAAAGATTGCAAACACTACTTGCACTGTCAAAACAGCAATCATACTCAAAAAAGATGAGGGTCCTATTTATCACAAATTCACAATAAAGATTAAGGTTTTAAGCATGGGCGTAGGAGCTCAAATTTATTTAGGAGGGCCATGAAATTGCCCGAAAATCTCAAATTTCCAGGTGCAAAATTGGCAAAAGGAAGCATCGATAAAATACCCCTTTGCATTACAAAGAGTCGAGTTTGGTATTTTTGCCCAAATTTCTTTACAACATTTGCCCATAAATAGTTTAATTTTTCAATTTAGGGAGGGGGATGACTTCCCCTCTGACCCCTGTCTCCTATGCCCATGGCTATCAGCACTGTTAAAAAATTAAACTCAAGTCCAGTTTGGTCTGACTCTGATGAGATGGACCTGAATACCACATTGGCTTTGAGAAGCAATTGGTCCATATTCCAGATATATAAGGTGGTAGATGGATAATATATTGTTTGGGCAGTCTAATCCAGTGCCAGATTTAGGCAGGGGCCCACATTTTCATCCTTATTAAAAACATTCCAACATTTATTGTGATTCAGATCCTGTTGTCCGAGTTAAATTTCTGTTAAACCTCTATACCATACTACCTGGAGAATGCGCACATGAAAATCATGAAGAAAGCTCTTATTAGAGGGGAAACTGTTTCTGGAAGTTAGATATCAATCAAAACCCACCGTGCAAACTAAGCCTATACACTATTTGAATGGATATCAACATTCCGTGACAGCTTACAAACACAGCAAAATAACTTCAAGATGATGTTAAAAAATGACAAACATAACTGAAGAACTTTATTAATAGAAATGCCTTAATTGATTCAGAAGAAATAATTAATAACAATGCGCAGTGGAACAACAATAGGGAGGACGGGTGGGTAAACCCCATGGGTCCCAGGTATTTGGGGGGTCCTGAGCAATGACACTGCGATATGTTTGTTATGGGCCCCAAATGCTAAATTCCCCACGGGCCCCCAGATCTCTAGTTGTGCCACTGGCAATGCGACATGACAGTCAAACAAAGTCAAACATCTGTTGAGTCACCACTTGCAAAACAGCAAAAGAAAATTCAGCAATGCCCCCCCCCCTCCCAATATAGCTTCCCCACCACTGTACATTAAAGATTTACCATAATGGGGGTGGGTTTCTAAAGGAAGGGATGAGGGTGAAGTTTGCATTTATAATAACATGGTAATATGATATGCCTATATATCTTCTTGTATAATATATATGTACCATGATGTATATTGTAGTCACTATACAGTATGTAATTTTTCTTCCTACATATGTCATTTTTCTACCATTATTATTATTGGCTCTTTATCTGTTTCTACAGGGGGTCTGCTTTGTAAGAGAGACATGCTCGCTCAGACGTCATATTGTTATCTTAATGTATTATAAAGCTATGCTATAGTAATATATGAGGGTACTTCAAGACTTTACATATTTGCAATGGTTTAACACAAACTTGCATATTTTTTCACATTTGAACTGTGATGCAAGGGGAGGGGGGGGGGGGACAATTCCATAGGTGAGGAATATATATATGTGCCCCCAAGCAAGGGCTTTTTTGTACCATTATCATAGTGCAGGTGTTTTTTTACTTTAAAAAAAAAAAAATGTTTATTAATTTATTTATTTTTTAGTAAAAAAATTGGTCTTTTTTCATCAGTTTCGTAGTACAGGTCCCAAAAAATAAGATTTTAATGTGTAAGTTTTGTACTGATGGTCATTTACAATATTTTTGTTGACTTCTTTCATACTGCAGGTATCAAAATTGACTTCTTTCATACTGCAGGTATCAAAATTGACTTCTTTCATACTGCAGGTATCAAAATTGACTTCTTTCATACTGCAGGTATCAAAATTGACTTCTTTCATACTGCAGGTATCACAATTGACTTCTTTCATACTGCAGGTATCAAATTGACTTCTTTCATACTGCAGGTATCAAAATTGACTTCTTTCATACTGCAGGTATCAAAATTGACTTCTTTCATACTGCAGGTATCAAAATTGACTTCTTTCATACTGCAGGTATCAAAATTGACTTCTTTCATACTGCAGGTATCAAAATTGACTTCTTTCATACTGCAGGTATCAAAATTGACTTCTTTCATACTGCAGGTATCAAAATTGACTTCTTTCATACTGCAGGTATCAAAATTGACTTCTTTCATACTGCAGGTCTCAAAATTGACTTCTTTCATACTGCAGGTATCAAAATTGACTTCTTTCATACTGCAGGTATCAAAATTGACTTCTTTCATACTGCAGGTATCAAAATTGACCTCTTTCATACTGCAGGTATCAAAATTGACTTCTTTCAAACTGCGGGTATCAAAATTGTATAATTTCATACTGCAGTTACCAAAACATTTGTCATACTGCGGGTATGTTTTTCGGTTGGTGGGTAGCACACTCCTACCACTTTTAGTATGAAGTTCCCCACTCCCGGGGCTGTAACCTATCATACATATATTTACAAGTCAACTGGTAAAAATATGCTCTATTGAGCAGTGGAGATTGAGGATTGGGAGGTTTTCTTCTGGGCATCATATAACCTTAGAGCTAAGAAGCCTACACCTCACCAGCCTAATAATGCTGGTAAGACTGGTTTCACTATTGACTCTCTATATGTGTCTTTATCCATATCGCTGAAATTCCTATTTTCTTTCTATTGTTGGTGGCTGGTGATGTTGTCAAACCTAATCCAGGACCTAATTATAATACCAGGCAAGCCACACTTCATGAATCAGCTGTGTCAGAAGGTGCTACATCAGAGGCTGGAAACTCAACGACTACTGAAACTATTTAAAAGGAAATCAAAGAAATGAGAAAAGAGATGAAAGACATGCAAAAAAGTCTTGTCAAAAGGCTAGACGGCTATGAAAGTGAACTTAATTCCTTGAAAGAAGTCTTGAAGAAGTCAAGCTGGAGAACTCCGTCCTATGGGAAGATAATCTACAATCTAAAAAGAAAGTTTCATCCTTAACTGCAGATATCCAAAAGTTAAGAGTCACAGAGAAAATCTTATATTTTATGGCATAGATGGTAACAGAAATGAAAGTTGGTCTGACTCAGAGGAAAAAGTAAAGGAAATCTTGAGGCCCCATTTACAAATTGACCCTGATTCCATTGAATTTGAAAGAGTTCATTGGTTGAACAAAGGCACAACCAACTCTCCTATCAGTGCAAAGTTCAGCCGCTTTAGGCAGAAAGAGAATGTTCTCAAACAAGCATACAAGTTGAAAAACACTGAAGTCTGCATTTCAGAAGATTACATCAAATCCGCTCGTGAAAAGCGTAGACAACTCGTGCCATTTTTCCACAAGGCAAGAAATGAAGGGAAGCAGTGCAATCGATCATCATATTGATGACATCCACTACGATGTTGACATTGATGATTCCACTAATATAAAGCCTTTGCATTCAAGATAGGGAGGAGGCCAAGGTCCTGAATATCAAATAGCGGTCGCTCCATCACGTCCAGACATTTCGCTCGCTGGTTACATTATCATGTTTAATGTGGAATATTGCAGGTTCAAATTACAAGACAAGTCTTTCAAAGTTTACATTATGAATTTCAAAATGTTTTTTTTTTTTTTGTGGAAACATGTGCAGATGATAGCGATAAATTTTGTTTGCCAGGGTATAAATGACAAGAAGTAGACAACACCAAGTGAGTAGGTCGACCGTCTGGGGGAATAGCTGTTTTCATACAATAGCTGTTTTCATACAAAATGAAAAATCCTCTGTAATTATTGAGCTACTGTACATCTTTAGGATCATTCTGATAATATATTATGGTTACATGCAAAATAGATCATTCTGATAATATATTATGGGTACATGCAAAATAGATCATTCTGATAATATATTATGGTTACATGCAAAATAGATCATTCTGATAATATATTATGGTTACATGCAAAATAGATCATTCTAATGATATATTATGGTTACATGCAAAATAATGATAATGATTAGCAGCATAGGTATGTTTTTTTAGTGTAATATATCAATTTCCATCAAATTTTATGTACGCTAATGAGCCCATGTCCAATATTTGTTTGTTTGTTTGTTTGATGAGGTTTAATGGCACCACAACAGCAAGGGTCAAATTGTGCCAGAGAGGTTAGATCATTCCAGGGTAGGAAGGAGAGTAAACAGGGAGAGATTGAGAGAAACACGAGAACTAAAAGCCAGAAAGCTGGGATCGAGAGAGGAGGTGTATGGGTGGAAAAATAATGTAGAGAGAGAAGGGGTGGAGAAGGAGGACTAAATATGATTGTAGAGGGAAGCATGATGAAGGAAGGAGATAATTTTATTCGGAGGTTTTTTTTGGAAGAGCTCGGCTACTGAGTTGTGGGCAGCGAGGGAGGCTCTGGGAAGGCTGTACAGGGGGCAAGCAAGGAGAATGTAATGGACTGTGAGGGTGCAATGGAAATTGTTGCAGAGGGGTGGGGGGGGGAGCCAGTAAGGAGGTAAGAGTGAGTGAGGTGGGTGTGACCTATTCTAAGAAAGGAATATGCTCAATATTGATGCTTCCACATAGTAGAATTTTCTTAGGAGCTTTCAACAGCAGAACAGAAAGTTCTGAAGATTATGTTAATCATCCCAATCATGGAAGAAATCAATCGTCATTGCTCAAATGATTCTCATACTAACGACTCACCATAAATATGGAACGACTCACTATAAATATGGAACGACTCACCATGAATATGGAACGACTCACCATGAATATGGAAGGACTCACCATGAATATGGATCAAGTTATCAACCAAAGTGAGCACAAGTTAATTGATTTCTGTATACGCTGTGATCTACGCATTCTGAATGGAAGACCCGGTAATCCCACAATAAGTGGCGGTGGTTTCACCTTCTTAGGTGACCAAGAGACAAGTGCATCTGATTATGTCTTAACTAAAAGAGAACATATACAGGACCGTGTGGAGTTTAACATAATATGGAGATTGGAGTCGGATCATTTACCGATCGAATTCAAACTTTGTTTACTTTTTCAACCCAAAATGTGTAGTCATAATAAAAAGTAACTGTGTTAAAGTTGGTACTGTTGTCAAATATTTTTGGAAGGAGAAAAAGAAAAAGTGTCTTCCTTTCAAATTGGGAGATGATAAAGTTGTAAATTTTATTTAACGTGCTGAAAATGCTTGTGTCTCAAACAGTATTGAAGCTATTCATTTTAAAGAGAAATGAGAGGTGGCATTTTGATAGAGAGCGTTTGAGGTTATTAAGAGTTACAAATACCTTGGTTTAATGTTATCCAACTCAGGCTCTTTGGCCGAAACTTATATTGTCTAACCAAGGGATTAAAGCGATTTATTGCTTAAGAAGAAATTTCAATTAATTTAGTGATATTCCCGTAAAAACTTTTTAAAACTTTTTGACCGTAAACTTTTGCCTATTCTTCATTACGGTTCTGAACTTTGGGGCTTGAGGAAGCTAGAGATATTGAACAAGTGTGCCACATGTTTTGTAAATATATGTTATAAATATCAGTTAATGCCTGTAATAGCGTTGTAAGAAGTGAGCTGGGGCGATGCCGTCTGATTGTTAATAGATCAATGTTTTGTCATTAGATATTAGTGAAGACTTCTTCGATTACCAAATTATCATTTTTGCTCTGTGGCTTATAAAGATCAGTTTCTCTTAGCTTCTGGGATTACATTTTGGGGAAGTATGGATTTGTCAATGGGTGGTAAAAGAAAGAGCTTTTCTTATTTTATTGAACAAAGATTAAGGATATCGATTTCCAGAATACTTTTGAGGAATTATCTGTAAATAGAAAGTTATCTACATATTGTTAAAACAAAATTGATATAATTTGCAAAAAATACCTTGATTGTGTTTAGTTCCTGAATATAGAAAAATTCTGTGTAAATTTTGTATTGGTGATCACAATCTTTGTGTACAAACAGGGCGCTGGAATAATATCCCCAGAGAGGAAATATTCTGGAATAATTTCCCCAGAGGACAGATTCTGCTAATTTTGTAATCTTGGTTGTATTGAGGACTAAGTTCATTTCCTTTTAGTTTGTCCTGCTTATCAAAGTCTACGGAAAAGTGTATCTCACCTTACTTCATCGTTTATCCTTTATTGATAAATTAGTTTTGATGATGTGTTGTAAAAATTCTACTGTTTTGAACAATTCAGGTCAATTTATTTTCCTTTCATTTTAGAGACGCCAAGGGTTTCAAGAAACCTCTTGACTGTCTTTATCATTGTTATGACCTCATCTCCTCATGTTTATATATTAATTTGTCAAGCTTTGTATATATTGTACTTCCATTTGTAAAGAGCAAGAAGTTTCTGTTTAATTTTTATAATAAAGGCTAGAAGCCTGAATTGTTTTGTTTTTAAAATAAATATCTTAGTTTGAAACTAAATAAATTAATCAATCCAATTAAATATTGTGTGAATCTCCTTTCAAGCTCAAAAATTTCCGTGCAACAAGCTACACCTTCTAACCATAAAAACCAGATAGTTTTGCTCAAATAAGACTTTAATTCTAGCTGATTTTTACTAAACTTTTGTCTAAAAACTTGCAACCTACATTTTGCTAATGACCTTTTTCTGATTAACATGATTTTTAGCAACATCTTTACTGCTTTTTATGTAAAAACACATACAACAAATGTTGCCTAAATTTCTAGCAAATATTTCTCAGCATTGGGGGAATGTTTCACCTCCAGGTCCCTTATACAGGTACAGATGCCCACAGTGACAGATGGAGATGAATTGGTCATGTACTGAAGATAATCGAATTGCCAACACAGCACTGACCTGGATGCCAGAAGGAAACATGGCTACACCAAAAGAGATGTGGAGAAGTGGAGAAGAACTATTAAGAGAGAATGGTATTGAATGGATGGAAGCTAGAGAAGCAAGCCTGCTGACAAGAGTAAGATGAAGAAGATTGTTCTCTGGCCCTATTCCTCACGAGGAAAGAAGCCTAAGTCAAGTAAGTCCAGTACCTCCTACATTCAATGATATTCTCATCAGTCACATATAACTTACTTTTGCTCACTCAGCTTCTCCATGACATCCAGTAGGACCCCCAGACCATCATGCTCCAAGAACTGTTCCATCCACTCTTCATCACAGGCATACAACCTCCGCTTCAAACCGGAGTAATTTGAGACGGACGGTATCTGAATCATCTTGATGCACAGTTCTGGATCACCATTTTCCATGCTGGATGCACCGTCCACCTCATCTGATTGATCCGTTTTGCCCAGCGCCTTTAACGCAATGGTGGACCATTTCTTTGCTGTTGCTGCCATTGTATTACGATTTCAAACTCTGAAATGAAAATTTGTACAGCAAAAAAAAGTGTGCAAATAATGTCTGATTTAAATGCCTTTAGCTCATTTATTTTTGTTTTGAAGGAAACTTATAGAATTTGTGTTTATTGTTTGTCCTTCCTTCCCTTACAGCAATAATGGGCTCACTCTTGCAATGAGCTTGCTGCTAGGCTATATCCATCCGAGCCATTAGACTCATAGAGCCAGTGCTTATTCCCGGTTTCTAAGGTGCAAGCGTATGAGAGTACATGACTCCCCCCGGATGGGATGCCAGTCCATCGCAGATTAACTCCCCAGCAGTACTTGTACTCATTTTACAGCTAAGTGGACTAATGCAAGTAGATTAAAGTGTCTTGCTGAAGGACACAATGTAGCGCTCACAACGTGAATCAAACCCCGGAACCTCGCAAATACGAGAAAGACTCCTGAACCATTGAGCCACTGCATCTCTAATGAGCTTCCTGAGTTGTGGCTGAATCAAAGTTTAAAGAATATTTCTAATGTATACAAAATGTGTTTGTTTGTTTGATGAGGGCTTAATAGCACCATGACAGCGAGGGTCAAATTGTGCCTGAGAGATTAGATCATACCAGAGGTAGGAAGAGAAGAAAATAGGGGGAGACTGAGAGAAACACGGGAATTAAAAGCCAGGAAGCTGGGATCTAGAAAGGAAGTGCATGGGTGAAAAAAGGGCAAAAGTAGAGGGAAGGGGAAGGAGAGGAGGACTATATGTTTGTAGAGGGAAGCATGATGAAGGAAGGAGATCATTTTATCCAAAGGGTTTTGTTGGAAGAGCTCAGCTATTGAGTTGTAGGGAATGAGGGAAGCTCTGGGAAGGTTGTACAGGGGGCAAGCAAGGAGGACGTGGTGGACTGTGATTGTGTAATGACAATTGTTGCAGAGGGGTTGGGGGAGCCAATAAGGAGGTGGGAGTGAGGTGGGTGTGACCTTTTCTAAGGCGGGTAATGTGGACATTGTCAACACAAAATGTGATGTGTGAAAGAGAAGGCAGCTCAAAATCTTTAAAGTAATAAATTTTACAAATGATCAGCCTGTTTTCACCTGCTAAATTAGTCATATTCAACTCCAATTGAAATAACGTTGCATGCTGAAAAATTAAAAAACAGTCATTTTACAGTAGGAAATTCATAGGCTTTTTCTTTGATGTCAATAAATTTCATTAAATTATGCATCATTTTTTTCACTTAAGGCCTTGAAAATGCTGTAAAATGGTCAATTTTGAACTGATTTTGATTTGTTCCTATTTTAACAGTTTAATTCATGGTTTATAGCCTATTTTCATGGTTTATAGCCTATATTCATGGTTTATAGCCTATTTTCATGGTTTATAGCCTATTTTCATGGTTTATAGCCTATTTTCATGGTTTATAGCCTATTTTCATGGTTTATAGCCTATTTTCATGGTTTATAGCCTATTGTCATGGTTTTTAGCCTATTTTCATGATTTATAGGCTATTTTCATGGTTTATAGCTTATTTTATAGTTTTTAGCCTATTTTAATGGTCTATAGCCTATTTTCATGGTTTATAGCTTATTTTCATGGTTTATAGCTTATTTTCATGGTTTATAGCTTATTTTATGGTTTATAGCGTATTTTCATGGTTTATAGCATATTTTATGGTTTTTTATTTTAATGGTCTATAGCCTATTTTCATGGTTTATAGCTTATTTTCATGGTTTATAGCTTATTTTATGGTTTATAGCATATTTTATGGTTTATAACATATTTTCATGGTTTATAGCTTATTTTATGGTTTATAGCATATTTTCATGGTTTATAGCCTATTTTCATAGTTTATAGCATAATTTATGGTTTATAGCCTATTTTCATGGTTTGTAGCCTATTTTCATGGTTTATAGCATATTTTATGGTTTATAACATATTTTCATGGTTTATAGCATATTTTCATGGTTTATAGCCTATTTTCATGGTTTATAGCTTATTTTCTTGCAATTAAGCTCAATTTGTTGCTACCTGTCCATAGATCTCCAAGTCATGCTAAATTGTTTGTTATTCTAAATTTTTTTTTACTATTTTGATAATATATCCTTTTCACAAAAACTTCAAAACCAATACTTAAGCTATGAAGACATTCTCTCTGAATACAAAAGCCACATTTGCATTCACCAAAATATGCAAAGAAACATTATACTCATTATTCATTACATCAAGGTTTTTGTCCCCATTTACATCAGCTAGAAGCCAGCCTTAAGCCTTTCTAGCTGGTCTAAATTTCTATACATTTAATTTTATAAACATTTACTTCAGTGAAATTATATATTTATATATCATAAATACCCATACTAGATTCAGTTTTACTACTTTTCTGACATAATTAAGCCACAAAATTGCAAGACAAAATATGATATGATAGATTACATAAAGACTTTCAGGAATCTGACACTATGACATCAGAACTATAGTCTGATTTCAGTCGTTTGTATACAAATAATACCAAACTTTAAACTTAGATATCTCCTTAACGGAAACAGATTTTTGAATGCTTTCTTCACCATTTTGTTTCTTTTGAAGTCCTCGATCATATAAAATAAGACTCACTTAATCCATGAACTATCTTTTACCAGAATAAGATTTTTGAATGCTTTCTTCACCATTTTGTTTCTTTTGAAGTCCTCTTTCATATAGGATATGACTCGCTTAACCCCTGAACTATCTCTTAACAAGATAAGAACCATTTTGTTTCTTTTAGTCCTCCAGAATACTCGCTTAACCCCTGAACTATCTTTTAACAAGATAAGATATTTGAATGCTTTCTTCACCATTTTGTTTCTTTTGAAGTCCTCTTTCATATAAGAGACTTGCTTGAACACTGAACTAATCCTTTTAAACTGCAAAAAATTCCCTTTTAATAACAAAGAATATTATTACCGATAAAGTAACACAATAATTCATTTATATAGAATAAGGTATAAAGAATGAATTCTCAATCTGACATGTGATCTATAATATATCAGCCAAGCTGAAATAGAGTGATCTCAAAATCTGTGTATGCGATCAATGTTTATCGATAATGATATAATGAAGGGTACCCGCAAATTGTTGAAAAATTGCATACCATTTTCTATTAAACTTGTAAAAATTTGCATGTGACCCAAAGGATACACAAAATGTGAAGTGAAAAAATATGAAATACAATTTGTGCATTACTGAATTACACAAGAAAATGAAGATTCTACATGAACTTAGTACCTTAATGTAAAGTAGCAGGAACTTCAGCTTGATCTAGGGTCTACATGAACTTAGTACCTTAATGTAGTAGCAGGAACTTCAGCTTGATCTAGGGTCTACATGAACTTAGTACCTTAATGTAGAGGCAGGAACTTCAGCTTGATCTAGGGTCTACATGAACTTAGTACCTTCATGTAGTAGCAGGAACTTCAGCTTGATCTAGGGTCTACATGAACTTAGTACCTTAATGTAGTAGCAGAAACTTCAGCTTGATCTAGGGTCTACATAAAATTAGTACCTTAATGTAGTAGCAGGAACTTCAGCTTGATCTATGGTCTACATGAACTTAGTACCTTAATGTAGTAACAGGAACTTCAGCTTGATCTAGGGTCTACATGAACTTAGTACCTTAATGTAGTAGCAGGAACTTCAGCTTGATCTAGGGTCTACATGTACTTAGTACCTTTATGTAGTAGCAGGAACTTCAGCTTGATCTAGGGTCTACATGAACTTGGTACCTTAATGTAGTAGCAGGAACTTCAGCTTGATCTAGGGTCTACATGAACTTAGTACCTTAATGTAGAGGCAGGAACTTCAGCTTGATCTAGGGTCTACATGAACTTAGTACCTTCATGTAGTAGCAGGAACTTCAGCTTGATCTAGGGTCTACATGAACTTAGTACCTTAATGTAGTAGCAGGAACGTCAGCTTGATCTAGGGTCTACATGAACTTAGTACCTTAATGTAGTAGCAGGAACTTCAGCTTGATCTAGGGTCTACATGAATTTAGTACCTTAATGTAGTAGCAGAAACTTCAGCTTGATCTAGGGTCTACATGATTTTAGTACCTTAATGTAGTAGCAGGAACTTCAGCTTGATCTAGGGTCTACATGAACTTAGTACCTTAATGTAGTAGCAGGAACTTCAGCTTGATCTAGGGTCTATATAAACTTAGTACCTTAATGTAGTAGCAGGAACTTCAGCTTGATTTAAAGAGAATTACTATAAACCATGAGAATAGCACAAAGTCCCATGATTTTCAGTGACTGAAATTTAGGATACAAATTTAAATGTCTTTGGACAAGTGCAAAAGCTTCCTGTTTAACCACACAACAAAAAAAGCTTCCTGTTCAACCACACACCAAAAAAAGCTTCCTGTTCAACCACACACCAAAAAAAGCTTCCTGTTAAACCACACACCGAAAAGAGCTTCCTGTTCAACCACACACCAAAAAAAGCTTAATGTTAAACCACACACCGAAAAAAGCTTCCTGTTCAACCACACACCAAAAAAAGCTTCCTGTTCAACCACACCAAAAAAAGCTTCCTGTTCAACCACACACCAAAAAGAGCTTCCTGTCCAACCACACACCAAAAAAAGCTTCCTGTCCAACCACACACCAAAAAAAGCTTCCTGTTAAACCACACACCGAAAAAAGCTTCCTGTACAACCACACACCAAAAAAAGCTTACTGTTCAACCACACACCAAAAAAAGCTTCCTGTACAACCACACACCAAAAAAAGCTTCCTGTTCAACCACACACCAAAAAAAGCTTCCTGTTCAACCACACACTAAAAAAAGCTTCCTGTTCAACCACACACCAAAAAAAGCTTCCTGTTCAACCACACACCAAAAAAAGCTTCCTGTTCAACCCACACACCAAAAAAAGCTTCCTGTTCAACCCACACACTAAAAAAAGCTTCCTGTTCAACCACACACCAAAAAAAAGCTTACTGTTCAACCACACACCAAAAAAAGCTTCCTGTTCAACCACACACCAACACAACACAAAACCATTCAATTCAGAGTTTATTAGTCTCTGTGTTTTGAAAATAGTAAGGGAGTTAACAAAGTTTGAAACTTGTTAATATATTGAGGAAAAAATGTGATGAATTGAATAGGAAAATGTTTTGAACAAATTGTTTTGTTTTTCTTCATATTTCTTCTCTTAATTCAGACATTAAAAATATTAAAAATGCCTTCTTGACCTTGAGGTTTGTTGGGGGTATGGTGAATATCAAATCCTCTTCATTAGAATTATCTTTTGCGAAGAGAAATGGTAGTAGGTTAAAAAACAATGTATTTAAATAAGAAAATAGAGGTTATAGCCCATTTATACAAAACAAGAGTAATACAATAATTTTCATTTTTGCCCATATTTGCACAAAAAGCACAAAAATGGCCAATTTCTAACCGATTTTGATAATTCTTTTTGTTGTTTTCATGTTTTGAGTGGATATTTTCAGCTAATGTTGCGTCTACCTGTCCATACTCCTTTAATAAATAACATGACAGATTTTGAGCTGTTCTCTTTTATACATCACAGCTTTTGCATTCATTTAGAAATTACTCAAACTTTACGTAGCCATAACTCAAAAACTGCAGGTATTTTTGAGGCGTAGTTGCAAATAATGATCATATTTCCAGCGGTTCCAACTGAATGTGTCCCAAATCTTCCCGCGAAAAATGGCAAAATAAAAAGTGCGATGAAATGTCATTTGCTTTTATTTATATTTATTAGACTCTTTTTCTTGTAAATGTTGAATTTGTTGGATTTGTTTTCTTCCCATATTTTTTATTTCATTTTTATGAATAAAATGTTTCTTCCAGCAAACTCCTGTTTTTCCTAGAAACCATAGATTCTTCCAACACCCGTTTTGATGTAGATTAAAGACTATTCTACAGGTTCAAAATTCTGTATGGTGCACATAAAATCTCTACCTGTCTACATAACATTAGCAATAATTTTCTTAAAACACGACCAAGTGAAATCAAAGAAGAATTTAACAGAGAATATTGCTTATCCTTTTCCCTTTATACAAAAATTGTTTGCTCTCCTTAAAGGATCATGATTCCCGTGAATTTCATGAAAGAAACAAATTGGTGAAAGAGACATGTTGATATCTTATTCCGTTGAGCATTTTTAAGATTTCACAGGTGTATGTGCATGAATATGACTTTGCATAAAGTGTACAGTGTGATGTAAATTTGCATATCCAAGTACAATGTTTATGTGTTTCTCTGAAAATTATTTGTCTATTTATAGTAAATTATTGCAAACATTTTTTGCTTAATTATTGAGATTGGGGTAATGATAAGATGCACTTTACAAGAACATGTTTTGTTCATCTGCTCGTAATTATACTCTAAATGAAAGAAAAATAAATTTGATAGGAACGACTCAATTTTATAGGAATTGTAGAATTAAAAGAACTATCTTTGATATACAGTATAAAGACAACATTTGTATGTACAGTATGAGCTAGCTGACAGTATTTCATATGATCCAACTTAGGCCCTATTCATTTTTCAGGATTATGTGTTTAATTCCAGACCTTTTTATGGGGCAAACTAATAGATCTTCCAACAAATTCCAATCAAAGGGACATTGCTCGTGACAGTAATTTTGTTTCCTCATTTCATCTGCTTAAGCCAGGATATTGCTTGCTTAAATATCCTGTAAAAACAGTTCCCCAATGTGGGGACTTCCTGCCATGTATTTGTTACTTGTGCGAAAGGTCATGTTCTCACTAATTTCTGAATAGGCAGATCACGATCCCATGACGATAAACCAGCTCGATGATTGTAAAATAACAAAACAGTGTTATTAAAGATGTGTTCTCACTTAAGTGTGAGCTCAGGATCAGGATCAGCAAAAAGTAACGGAGTAGGCTTACTGTTTGCCCAAAATAAACAATGTACAACAGGATAAAGTGTAACTAACTTATCGCAGGTACCCTAATCTACATTCACAAATGTTTTTGAGAATCATATCGGTTGGTCTAGTCACCTGCCCCGGATCATAATTCTACTCTCAACTTGAATCAAGTGACTGCAATCAGATCCAGGAAGCGCTCTCACAGTAATAAATCGGGGGATCTGATCGCCCGCAGGTCTGATTGCGAGCTCATGCTCGAGTCAGAACGCGTCCATCACGTCCCTTTCCCACTGTGAGATCAATATGACACTGAAGAAGAGCATCTTGAATATCACTCGTGATTTATTTGAGTTTCTTAAATTTCAAAAATTGTTATTCTTTACATCGATCCTGTAGTTGCATCTACATGTCCCATAATGTGAACGAGACCAGGTGTGCAAATATATCACACAATTTGTAATTATGTGCAGTTACTCATTTGTGTACATAACAATAATTTGGTACATTTATTCAGTGGCAAAACCAAAATGGTCAAAAGCCTGATATTCAGCTAAAATTGAGTCATACAGTTCGATGACATTTCAGGCCAAAAAATACACAAATATATGCAGATTTGCACTGTATGAGTGTAAGATCTGTATATTTACCTACGCCAACCAAGTTGGACATAGGTTATGTTTTTGCATGCGTTAATCCATTTGTCTGTTTACCTCCCATTTGTCTGTTTACCTCCGCCAACTAAGTTGGATGGAGGTTTATGTTTTTGCCTGTTTACTTCCGCCAACCAAGTTGGACGGAGGTTATGTTTTTGCATGCGTTAATCCATTTGTCAGTTTACCTCCCATTTGTCTGTTTACCTCCGCCAACCAAGTTGGATGGAGGTTTATGTTTTTGCATGCTTTTGTCCATTTGTCTGTTTGTTTGTCTGTTTGTTAGCCATCAACATACCTCAAGAACTGATAATTAGATTTTGATATAAATTTGGTATGTGGTTTTTTTACTGCTTAAGGAAGAAGTGATTAAAATGAGACATATTGGAACAGAGGAAGGGTACACATGCAGGGGTGAGAATGATTTGGATAAGATCTGCAACGACTTCTAGAACTTTCGAACTTTCCAATGGAATGCGCTGAACAATGAATTCATGCCCTAAAATGATTTCCAAACAATCCAATTTCTGGACTCGATCTAAAGAAAATCAAATCTAGTGGTTGGGTATTAAAGAAAATCTAAACTGGCTGCTTTTGGCATGAATGGAAAAGGATGGAATGTGAATCTTGCCTGAATAACTTAAACAATGAATGATTAGCCGGAATAAAACTGAAAACAATGAAGGTAGATAACCCTGAAGTGTCTATAATGCAAACGGAAAAAACTGATTAAAAGTGAGGAAGAGATTTGGGGATACAACTTAGTGGGTCTAGGATTTCTGAGATTGTATTGGGCATGGGGGTGAACTTTACAAAAAAATTAAATTTTAATTATCAAGAGGGCGGAGTGTTAAAATTTTAAGTTTCTTATGTAAACCTATGCATTGTTTTTCAATTCCTCTGGCAAACTTATATTGAAGGAGAGATCTTTATCATATCCATAATTACCAGTAGAGACATTCTCATTATTTAAGGGATAAAAAGTTTTACAGAACAACATGCTATTTCGAGCAATCTTCCCACATGCATCTAACATTCTATAATGCACTGAAATATCCTCAATGTTAAATTACCAATATGTTGAAAACTAACTTCAAATATGTATGAAATTTTCCAAATTTACGGACTATTTTTATCAGAATTTAATGCTCTATTTGATATGTAATTTGAACTGGAAAGGTTTATATTTGTCGACAGACCCACAAGTAGAATTAGTTACGGCCTGCATATTAAGTAAAGTTCATATCGCTCAATCAACAGAATAATTAAACTACAACAAAAATCTGTTCAAATATTGATATGAAAAATATAAGCATATTGTTTATTCAGGACAATTTCCCTTACAAAATTTTTAGCTTGCAGCATGCTTGCGACAAGCTAACATTTTTAGCTTGCGCAAGCATGCTGAAGCTTGCAGCAAGAATGCTGCAAGCTTGCAGCAAGTATGCTGCAAGCTTGCAGCAAGCATGCTGCAAACTTGCAGCAAGCATGCTGCAAGCTAGTATTTGGAACAAATGCTAGCTTGTGCAAACTAATATTAGCTTGCGCAAGCTAGCATAAGATATTTGTTAGCTTGCACAAACTTGCAGAAAGTTTTGCTAGCTTGCACAAGCTTGCAGATAGTGTTTGCTAGCTTGCCCAAGCTAATTTGTTTCAAATACTAGCTTGCATCAGGCTTTTTGCAAGCTTGCAGCATGCTTGCTGAAAGCTTGCAGCATGCTTGCACAAGCTAAAAATGTTATCTTGTCACAAGCGTGCTGCAAGCTTGCTGCTAGCTAATATTTCTGTAAGGGTTTGCATAAACTTCTAGTTCATCTGAATGTGTAAACATATAGATGCATAGACCTTTACCAATACACTAAGTCCGCGTATTTGATTAAGTCCATGTGGTCCAATAAACAGAGTAAACAACAGATGGATTTAAAAAAAAAAAAATGGGGATAAAAGTGCATAGCTTACTCTCAGCAATTCTGCATATATTTCTATTTCATCTGGAATGTGTAAACACAGGTCTGCAGACCTTCAGTTTTATTTTGAATGTTAGACTAGTCGATAATTGAATGTTAGACTAGTCGATAACCATACCATATGCAAAGTGAAAGAAATAAAGTATGCAATGCATAACAACAGAATCACCAAATATGCTCTGATAATAGCAGAGCCAACCTGTCACGTCTGTTATGTAATAGAGAAGGGCCCTTAGAAGCAGATTCCTATAGCCTCTCAGGGGCCTGCTTCAGGGCCATTCTCCAACCTGTCATGTCTGTTATGTAATAGAGAAGGGCCCTTAGTAGCAGATTCCTATGGTCTCCCAAGGGCCTGCTTCAGGGCCATTCTCCAACCTGTCACGTCTGTTATGTAATAGAGAAGGGCCCTTAGTAGCAGATTCCTATGGTCTCCCAAAGGTCTGCTTTAGGGCCATTCTCCAACCTGTCACGTCTGTTACGTAATAGAGAAGGGCCCTTAGAAGCAGATTCCTATGGTCTCTCAGGGGTCTGCTTTAAGGCCATTCTCCAACCTGTACGTCCATTATGTAATGGATAACAATCCTGCAAACAATATTAGACAAACAAAACGTTCACCCGTCAGCAGTGGCATATCTGCAGAGGGCAAGTATAGTAACCCACTCTCATAACAAATTACAATTTAACTTCTGTACATGTACATAACAAGAAAAAAAGTAATAAGGTTTTAAAAATTTGGCTCTCAAAGCATTTCAGGATCATTTTGTTGCATGACATGATGACATCATCTCATAGTTCCCACCCATCTCACCACCTCTCACCTATAGTATGTTATCAGTCATTCTTGTTGTTCCTGAGTGGAATAAGAGTTTTGTAATTTCTCTACCATTTTGATAATCTGTCCTTTAAGATTGAAAGTGAAAATCCTTGACTAGTAAAACTTATCTTTGAAAAAAATCTAATCAGCCCAGCACCTAGTACCTGCATTATAGAAATGAAACCAACCCAAAGTTATGGCTTAATCAGATTAGATAAGAAAGTATGGAATATTATATAAACAAATGAATCATACATTTATAGCTGAATAAAAGTTTAAAGGTTCATGAGGAGAAATTTCTAAAATTGATACACTACTCTGAATCCATAAAGTCAATCCCCAATCTCGAGTTAATGAGGTGTTTGACGTCATCCTCTTACTGAGAAACTACGCCTACTTGACACTTTCTGTATGAGTAGCAAATACGTTATGGAATACCTGTCTTAACTTCTGAGGTGTGTAAATTTCAGTCCGTCTCGGATAGCGTTAAAAACTGAGGCGTGATGGATGTATTGTTTGATCCTGCAAACGATATCAACTTGAATGATATATTTTGGTTCTTTTTCGGTAAATTTTGTCAGAAAGGAACGTACATTTGATTTTTTTAGACCAAAAACATAGGCCAAAACACAGGCCAAAACATAGGCCAAAACTTGCCATGCTCCCGACTATTTTGCCATTTTTTGAGATTTTAATTTGATTTATTATGCAAGTTAATAAGATTCCCCACGTAATGATACCAAATGCACTTTGTATGAACAACGTTAAGAGGCGTTAAAACAGATCGATTGAGAGCACTCATTCTCCATTTTTGTCTGTGTTTCATCCTCTCCAGCGAGTGTAGTGTGGGCCTTGTGTTCATTGACACGATTGGACAGAACTCCAATTCAGTGTGGTAAATCAAAATGGTAAAATACTTTTTTTTAGAAAAGTCTTACATTAAAGTTATAAATAAATGGGCCTAACTCTAAAGTACTTGGCAAGGCTTATTTAAAGTTACATTCAAACTGACCAGGATGAAGTGGCTATATTTCTTCATGTGCATCGGCTAGTACATTAACAAGAGTTTGGCATGTAATACGCTTGAACCTTTGCACTTAGAACGTATTAGAAATTGACACTTTACAATGCACAAGGTAAACAGTGGCCTAATGTTACATTCGGGGGGAAAAGGGATGGGCCTAACTTTAGGGCTTCCTATTCTTATTCAATTATAAGAATGTGATACTTCTACTTGTGGAGTGAAGCAATTGTGGACATAGTAACTGTAATATTGATGTACAGTACAAACACACAGCTCACGCATGTGAGAGACATGCGGCACATAATTCTAACGATTTGCATATAGCTTTTCGCTGTGATGTTAATCAGGTGACAAGTTTTAAGCAATGGCATTAGCACATTTCCCGTGAGCTTGTGGACCTAATTTTTCAATCAAGATAGCTCTGAATTTGCCGTGCTCCAGCTGACCATTTTGCCGAATTATTTGATGAAATTTATTTTGAAAGATATGATTAACACAATTTTTCCTCACATATTCAAAAATCAGCTTGTATGAAGAGTGACATAATTAACGTGGGAGAATTTTAAGGTAAAAATGTTTCCGATTGAAAACATTCTTTTTGTCCTTCAATTTCATGATTTTTTCAAACAATAAATAGTTTTTCAAGCAAATGAACAGAATTATTCAACCTTTAACTAGAAGTTTTGCGAAAATAATGGCATTTCATCAAAGCTTTTGAGAATCATCGTCGCCAAATGGCACGATTTAACTAATTACATATTCATAAATTTAAGTGGGTGGAATAAATAGATCAGAAAAGCAACAACTTTTCAGAGTTGGGGATTGACTGCATACTAACATGTATCAATATTATTGGTATGAGTGCCTGATTAAATCACATTTCATACTGTATTAAATTTAATTACTTGTTCATACATTATTTCGAGTTAAAGGTTTATAGCATAACATGGTTTAAAGGTCCCGAAAGCATCCAGTGCTGGACATTATATCAAGATGACAACGGCCTTTGATAACCAGTTGTGAACTCACTGGTTGTAGACCCACCAGGATACGAACCCGGGATGTGCGAGTAAGAGGACAAAGCACTAACCACTACACAACGGAGGTCTACATTACAAGATTACGGGCTCAGACACCCCATAAATAGCCCAAACTAACAACACCGCCACCACAAAAAAAAAAAAAAACACGCCCAGAATTAATAAAGAACTTTACCAATGTTGACTTTGAAATTGTGAACAGAATTGGAGCTAACTACCCACTCAGGCAAACCATTCCACTCATTAACAACTCTTAGCAAAAAGCTAAAACACCAATATCTATCCGTTAGAACTCTTTGGTCAACTTCAAACTGTTACCACGTATCACATGAGGATTGGCTGAAACATGCAAGAAATAACAGAAAGTCAAAGCATCACTACCAGATAGGAATTTAAAAACCTGAATCATATCGCCACATACTCTTCTCAACTCAAGTGTGGTCAAACCAAGAATTAGCAACCTACAGTAGATTCATAAGAGAGATTCTTTACTTTGAGAATAAGTCTAGTGGCCCTTCGCTCAACCTGTTCCAAAATTAACTTATCCTTCTCATAAATGGGACTCCAAGCTTGAATAAGCATACTGAAGGTGAGGACTGACTAACTGCTTATACAAATTAAGAACAACCTCTCTACCAAGAAAACAACAATTTCTTCTTATCAAACCAAGCATCCTATTTGCCCTTGCAGCTGCTAAAGCACACTGTTTAGAAGGCTTCAGATTGCTAGAAATGACACCACCTAGATCCCTTTCTTGATCAAAACAACCAAGAATTGAACCATTCATGCAGTAATCAAAAGCCAAATTGTTCTGACCAAAATGTATAACTCTGCATTTATCAACATTGAATGACATCTGCCATGTTTGGGACCAAGAAACTAACGTATCAAGATCAGTTTGCAAAAGTGAAGAATCCCTAGCATCATCAACAATCCTGTACAGCTTAGTGTCATCAGCAAATTTACAAATCCTGGAGCCAAGGGAAACATCAATCATCAATATCATTAATGAAGATTATGAAAGCGTACAAAAAATTTATGTTCAACCACTGATCAAAAATAGCATTAAAGTCCCTGAGTTAAATTTGAATTTTGAAAATAGCTTGTGCAGTTTTCAACTCATATTATCAGAGTGTGAAATATTTTAAACAAATTAAGAAAATGTGACGTAAGAACAACACTTCAAAATGCTTTTATTTTATATTTCATATTTCTTCCCTTAATTTCAGACCTTGAAAATATTTAAAATGCCTTCTCCAGGTTGATGTTGGTTGGGGGTATACATGTCCAAGATCAAATCTTCTTCATTAGAATTATCTTTACTTTTTGAAAAAGAAATGGCAGAGGGTTAAAGAATGACAGATCTAAGTAAAAAAATAGAAAAAAAAATGTCCCGTTCATACATCACAAGAGTAAGACACAAATTTGCATAGTTAAACAAGTCTTCAAAAAGCTGTAAAATGGCTAATTTTTAACCAATTTTGATAAAATCTTTTGCTTTCTTCATGTCTTATAGTAAACTTCAATCATTTTAAGCTTATGCTGCCTCTACCTGTCCATATACCTTTAAAGCATATCAGCTATACACTTCATACAATGCAATGAAATCGAGTAGCTTTTCTGTCATTTTCTATTGTTAAGCAGGGCTGGATCATACATGATGAGGCCCTAAGCTGGATAGGAATAAGGCCCCCAGAAAAAGCATTTAAATTTTAAGCTAAATACTGTATATAAAACTGGCATAGGAATGGATATGTAGTTTAAAGAGGGAAGCTCGTCTTATTAAACTACGGTAAGATTGGGGATGCGATATTTGACGTCACTTCCGGTTGTGGACGCAAGATCCGATCCACTACCACAGTACAACCAGACACTAGCATGTACGTTGTGCGTGCAGAATTACATACACAGCGCATTACATTACTGTGACGAGAAACTTGTTTGTTTTATTCAATGCGTTTTTGTCAGAAAGCGAAAGTAAAATTTTAGTATTATAATACTACAATGATAGTCACCAAATGAAGATTACTGAGAAAAGAAAAGAGAAGAAGATGAAAGCAAGTCGCAATAAACGATTCTACCGGGGCTCGAACTCACGACTTGATTTGAAGAAAAAAATTGGTTCCGATCACCGAAACCAACTGGGCTAACTCGTGTAGTGACCTTCAAAGCGTTTTAAATAATTATATACCTTGCAATACGAGACAATGAATCGCACAGCAAAATTTTAACCAGTCTAAAAATTTGAAAGGAATACTAAATATTGTGCACATATGACGATTTCGCCTCTTTAAATGCATTTAGAGAATCATACACTTTACAAATATAAACATAATATTTTACAAACCTTCCATCTCCTCACTATCCTAACTCTTACACCATAATTTATTAACACCCTCTTGGCACAACGCGGTGCCGTTAAACATCAACAAACCAAACCAAACTAAACCATAAAATGAAACACACATTTCCCTTTTAAGGATCAAAGTGGGGCCCTTTTTGATGCGAGACCCAAAGCTATAGCTTAGTTAGCATGTGCCCAAATCCAGCCTTGGTGGTAAAAGTTTGCCATACCAAATTTTACTATACATTGGGATTAATCAATGTGTATAGAGAAAAACGGGTATAAAACATTGCCAGAATTCACTATGCTGATTTTTTAGCAAGTCAGTACCAATCAAATTAGACAAGAATAAATTTGATCACTAATACTTCTACCATTGGTATTTCTTGTTTTCATTTCCTTTTGGCCATTGACGTTGGGTCTCTGTAGTATTTGGCGGGTGAATAGGTCACTTAAGGGACCCTTCAGCATGAAATGCAATACTGCCAGTAAAAAATTCACTCAAATTTGCGAGAAGCAACACCTTCGGTCATCAGCTGAGTGCTCCTTCAAAGCGTGAAGACCACAGAGACCCACATTGTCAACTTTTGTTAATCATTGATTAAAACTTCTCTGATTGGTTCAAATCCCAGGCTTCCCTATCAGTAACTATACAAAAATAATACATCCACCATTTTCTTTTTAACCTGTGAATACTTTCTTATTAAAGAACCAAAATCATCATTCATTTCAGAGTTCAGACATCTATAACAGAGAGAACCACATTGCCAACTATCATTGACTAAAACTTCTCTGATTGGGTTAAATCCCAGGCTTCCCTATCAGTAACTGCACAAAATTCATACATCCACCATTTTGTTTTTTCCTATTATTACTTTCTTACTAAAGAGCTATGTACATGTACAGTATACAAAATCACCATGTGTTGCAGAGTTCAGACATATCTATAACAGAGACCCACAATATCAACTTTCGTAAATCATTGATTAAAACTTCTCTGATTGGTTCAAATCCCAGGTTTCCCAATCAGTATCTATACGAAATTCATACGTCCACCATTTTGTTTTTATCCTATTATTACTTTCCTGTTCAAGAACCATGTCTACAAAATCATGTGTTTCAGAGTTCAGACATAGACAGACCCACAATACCAACGTTTGTAATCATTGATCAAAACTTCTCTTATATTGATTCAAATCCTGTCACCAATAATCATACCAAATTCATGCGTCCACCATTTTGTTTTTATCCTTTTATTACTTTCCTATTAAAGAACCATGTCTACAAAATCATGTGTTTCAGAGTTCAGACATCTATAACAGATAGACCCACAATACCAACTTTTGTTATCATTGATCAAAACTTCTCTCATATTGATTCAAATCCCGTCACCAGTAATTATACAAAATTCATACGTCCAACATTTTTTATCTATACTATTATTATTCAATTTCTTAAGAACCACGTATATAATTTCACCATGTGTTTCAGACATATCATCATATCTATAATTTAGGATTAATTGTAACACTTTGGACACTCGCAAATCCACCTAAAGCACAAAAAGCTAATACACAGACAGTATTGACACAAGACAATATTGACTCAATTAATACCGTGAGTGTGCTGGAAACTCAAACACATCAATTTGATCAAATCAACAGGCGGACGTTTTTAAGCAAAACAAATAAAAGAGTATATTATGGATCATTATAAATGTCAACACTAATTGAAGCGGCTCGTGGTAGTGGCAATATTCTGACAGAGAGCATAATATGGTGATCTTTAAAAAAAAAGAGATAAATCTGTATTTCGATTAAGGAAAAACAATCTTTTCTTTCTATTCTGGAAACCACATCAAATTCCTCACACTGTAACCCAGGATTTCATCTAACAATATCTTATTTTATGTTTTCAAAAATCTATTTCAAATTTAGTGTCAAATCAAAGAAAACCCCAAAATGGAGAATCCAGTCATAACAGTCAGAATATCAAAGGTCGCATTCAACATTGGTAATCTATCACATGTAAAGAACATGATGTGAACCATAGATGTACGGGGCAGACAGGAGGGGGGCGGGGCAGGGGGACAGACTGCCCCCCTGAAAAAGAAAAAAAAAATTGGGAAAGCTTTGTTCAGTTGTTTGTTGTTTAAAAGCAGATGATTTGGCAATGTGGCAAGTGGATTTTATGAGTATATTCATGAACTGTGTTAAATTACGGCAAGATTGGAGGATTCGGGCAAAAATTGTTCTGCCCCCCCCCAAAATGAAACTGTCCCGTACGCCTATGATGTGAACACACTCATACTGAACACCTACCATTAAACTACAAAGTTGTGTTGGGAGAGGGAGAGGCACCTAACATTTCAGACAGATTTTTGTCTTCATATTGGCAATGTTACTCGGCAATATGGCAATTAAGGAACAAATCTACCCAGTGCTCCTGAGCAGATTTTTTGCCCCAAGGTATCAAATTTTCTGATAAATTACCAACATAGCATAGCATAGCAAGGTTTAATGTCCCGAAAGCATCCAGTTCTGGACATTATATCAAAATGGCCACAGCCTTTGATAACCAGTTGTGAACTTACTGGTTGCAGACCCACCGGGTTTCATGACAACCTAGTAGCTATTTATACAACCACGATTGAACCTACTGTATTGCGTTTTAATATTTGTGACAGTCTAAATGTTTCAAACATATGTATATGTACAAGTATTTATGTGGTTTAGGTAAAATAAGTCTTTTAAAAGAGAGCAGTTGTACTCATAGCTAGCAATGAACCAAAACATTAACCGTTAAACCAAAGGGAGGGGGAGGGGGGTATTAACAAACAAGAAGTAAAAACTCCCATACACATGTATATTTAGATCAAATACGATCAAGCTGACTGCATTCATATTTGTGGATTCATTCTGAGCTTTTGTGTCTTTTTAAATGAACTCTTTTTTACTATTTTGCTTTTCAAAAATGTAATCATGATGAGCAGATATTCCCTCTGCTTTCAAAGTAAAATTTAAATTCTTCTCGTTACAATTAAAACTGTTTCCCTCAGTATCCAGACAATTGAAATACCGATCATGCTTTGAATAGACCTTTCCAAATATGAATCAACAATAATTTAAATAACGTCACATGGCCGAAATTCACATGTCCATAATGGACCTATCGTATACTGGGAAATCTTATTGATCAATCAAATAATCGGGGCTCTAATTGGCCATCTGCACATTCACACATTTTATGGGACCAAGCATATAAAAAATTGCTTTCAAACGCTAATCATATGTGCGGGATACATGAAGGCAATACATGCGCAAAAACATACCTGCAGTATGACAGATTTGTTGGTACCTGCAGTATGAAATTATACAATTTTGATACCCGCAGTTTGAAAGAAGTCAATTTTGATACCTGCAATACCTGTAAGAGTATTTAACAAAAATATTGTAAAAATGGACCAGCAAATTAACAGAGTAAAACCTCATTTTTTGGACCTGCACTATGAAAATGATGAAAAAAAGATAATTATTTCACTATAAAAAAAATAACAAATTAAAGTAAAATGTGTGGGTTTTTTATAGTAAATTAGGACACATGCGCTAAAAAAAAAAGGACCTGCTTAGGCGGCTATATATATATATATATATATATATATATATATATATATATATATATATATATATATATATATATATATATATATATATATATACATATATACATATATATATATACATATATATATATATATATATATATATATACCTCACATATGGAAGTCTAAAAATTGCTTTGAAAGGTCTATATTAAAGCAAAATGAGGTATTACAGTATCAAACATTTCAATGTACAAAAACCACTAGACAGAATGTATTTTACAAAGTAAGCTTGGTTTTCTTTCTGGCATATTCAGCCATCTGTGTTCAATATCTTATCTATTTAATAGCTCTCTGTTAATTTTCGTTGTCAGCATGAAACACATAATTTGAATTTTTTGCAATTAGATGAAAAGTATTTCCTAAAGTATTTTTTCAACTATTTGCTACAAAGCTTGTCAACCTCAGCTGTAGTAAAATGTATTGCAGCATGACCAACTGTTTTAATGTATTTGAGCAGATATTCAGACACTTCACACTAGAGGAACTTTTGTAGGCGTTGGTGAATTAAAGCATTCTTTTGGTCCAAGCAATCATTTGGAAGAAGCAATCACTTTGTTGAGACAATCCTTTGAGGAAGGCAATCCTGGTGGTCAAACAAATCTTTTAATTGAATCAATATTTTGATCAAAGCAATCTTGTGGACGCACCAATCGATGGTCAAACCAAACTTTTGGTCAAATCAATCTTTTGGTCAAATCGATCCTTTGATCCAGGGTTTGCATTAGCAGCCCGAGAATAGCGCAATCAGTTCTCACAATTTTGTACAAAATTAGAAGCAATGCAGGATGGTCGCACACAACTACTAGGAGCTGCTGGCTAAGACAAGTGTTCAAATCTGCGCTAAGCATTTAGTAATAATATTAGGCCTCGAGTAAACAATATGAATTTTAGCGATTTGAAATCAAATCTCTTTGTACCAAAGATACCTCAAATAAACCGTAAGCTTCTTTGATTTACATGCGTGTCATTTTTGCAACAAAAGAATCTCAAGTCTTTACCGCATTGGATCAAAGTTTTTCAAGCAGTCAAAAAACTTGGGGTAAACAACTAAATAAATAGAATTAAAATATTTTTAAGAAAATATATATATATTGTCATACAAACTCCTACGAGTTTGTGGTACGCTGCCACCATTCATTTATACATAAATGAAAAAACAAGTAAAATAATACAAGATAGACATCAAGTACATGTTGTCCGTTAATCAAAATCAAACTCCAAACACGAGAAATTGCATTGCTCTAATCTATTGCTCTGTTTGATGTACTAATTTTACTCCCACTCAAAAACCTAAGCCATCACTCTCTGATCATGAACTCTCTGCACTCTCTCCTATATTACTCCATCCCTTAATAACTTTAGGTCCTAATAACTTTAGGCCAATCAGACACACACACATATCAATACTTGTTCAACTTAAAACCAATCAGCAACAGTCACTTTATTCAGGACCCACCCCTTTTGGTTAAATTTACTAGGGAAGATAAATGAGCATCATGCCTGCCAATCACAAGTGACTTCTCCAACTGAAATGCCAAGGAGAAGATAGGTTCAAGGAAACCTCAAAATAGGTGATTAATTACACAAAGGGCAGGGTCAGGAAGATGTAGCAAAACCACAGTATTTAGCCCATGACAATGATAAATGATTGCTCATGGAGTAAGAGACAGACCACACAGCACAGAGACACCTTGGCTGTGGTCAGTGAAGGAGACACAGCCAGTGATTACAGGCAAAATCAGGACAAAAGGGATAATTATCTCAGAAGTGAACAATTCTGACATTGAAATAGTACAGGGAGAACCACAATAACTAATGGGGTAATGAATAAGTATAGGGTAATGCCCTGTGCTAATTCCATCCACCATCAAAGCTATACTGAATAAATAAATTCTAAGCTAAGAAACAAAATACCATCATCAACAATAAGCAAACAAAAATACCGAAATACAAGATGAATACATAAGCAGATACATGATTAATCAAAATACATGAAGTACCACATATGACACATGTGAGAAGGGGCTACTTTATGACAATATATACATATATATATATATATATATATATATATATATATATATATATATATATATATATATATATATATTCATATTTATATATATAACTAAGTATTTAAATTGTTATGCAAATATGTTAATTCAAAATGAACACAGAACTCCTAATACTCATCCATTAAGTACCAAGTTATTATCTCAGGTTGAATATTTTGTACGAAAGTCTATTGTTATGCAAAAAGCCTAATTAATATGCCCACTACACCTCACCATCAAGTGTAGACAATGCTCTTAACATATATGACATTTTTGCGCAAACACAATCCCCACATCCACTTTAATTTAAGAGATATCATAGATACAAATATTTTCGTTATGCAAATTAGCTAATTAGTATGCAGACACAACCCCACAATCATTCTCATTTGAACAGTACCCATGTCCTTTATCCCTATGCCAAGATACATGAATGTATACCATTTATAACTTAAGTTATGAGCTCATGTTAAACAATTTGTACGAAAGTTTATTGTTATGCAAAAAAACGTAATCAATATGCACACTACACTTCACCATTAAATGTAGATAACATACAATCATTTGTGTTAACAAAATCCCCTCATTCACTTTAATTTAAGAGATTCCCCCTCCCCCCCCCCCCCTCCCCGCCCCCGGTCCTCTACCCCTGTGCCAAGATACATGAATGAACACCATTCATAACTTTAATCATGAGCTCATGTTAAACATTTGTGGACAACGATGACGCCATGATGATCCTATGTCTCTTCATCCTGCTTCGAAGGCGGCGAGACAAAAAGATATCATACTTACAAACAAATGTACAACAACATACCTAACTGTACTACAATGCTTTCTGAACTTAGCACATTCCACTAGTATTCATTCATCTATGAAGACAGGCAAGCTGCTTATCCACTTAATCGTCCAGTTTCTATCAGTTTCATTATCTGGAAGGAGAGAAAAAGAAATTTTAATGTTTACAGCATGAATCATTCTTGCTTGAAAACAAAACAGCTGGGACCCTGGCCAGCCTAATCCAATAATCAAATATGGCATCTTGCAATAAATCTTTATAAAAGAATCATATTGAGGGAAATTTGAGAAAAAAACTACAAAGTTTTTAATGAATTTGTCCTGCAAATTTCACCCTTAAAGGATTAGTTTAGTGGTCAAGCGAGTTTATCTTATATAATACAGAACTTTAAAAAGAAACAAAAATGGTGAAGAAAGCATTCAAATAGGTTATTCCATTACTTGAGATATTCAAGTTTAAAGCTCTCTGTTTTATCTGTGTAGAAATGACTGGTGTAGTAAGTCTATTATGAAAGGTTGGCATCCTCATCCTCACATCTTAACAATTGTTCATAAAGTTTTAAGAAAATTTATTCAACCTTTTCTACACATTTGAATAATTTTTTCTTCAGGTACTATACTGAAATTACCTTGCTAGATTCTGTTTTACCACTTTCCTGACACATCCAATGGTTTTAAGCCACAAAACGCAGAACAAAAAATAATAGAATACATTAAGACATAAAGGAATCGGACGTTGTGATATAACTAGTCTGATTTCAGTCGTTTCTACAAATGATACTATACTTTAAACTTGAATATCTCCTTTACAGAATAAATTTTTTAACGCTTTCTTCACTATTTTTTTTTTTGAAGTCCTCTTTCATATAAGATGACCCCTGAACTAATCCTTTAACAAATAGACCTATGGTTTACACTAATAAGCATGCATATAGCTTCCTCATCCCATAGATAGGCATTATATATGGCTTTCTGCATAAGATTATGTTTTTTCTCCGAACTGTCCAAAATCCTCTAGAGATCATATGGTGTTCTCATCAATTTTATTTTCAAATTTACAAGTAACATAAATTTTAGTTGAAACTTGTCTTTTAAGATTTTATCTTATCACAAATTTTGATTCACTTTCAGAGCAATGAAATACATTATGAATCTAAACAGATCCAACAGCATATCCAATATGCAAAAATGAAGCATTTTGGTTTGAATTCAACAAACTACAATCTTGGACAAAACTGTTGTGACATTTACCAGAAAGTTCACATGTTATTCTAGATTTTCATATACAGCTATTTTTCAGGTAACCCCCATCCCCCCCCTTTCAATGTTTTTCAAAAAAAATCACTAGAAAATGCAGAGAAATAGAAAGCAATTATCAACATTTTCCACCCATTTCACCAACATTGAAAGGGGAAATGGGGGTGTCCCAACGAGTTTTGTCCAGAGAAGCTAATGCCTTCTATTATATTGTTTTGAATCCTTAAAACAATTAAATGGCTGTTTTTTTGACAAATACCATGACTTCCCTACATAAAACTATTATTCCATTGATATTTACGATATCTTTATTCAAATGACATTTCTCAGACAATCTTGGACAAAACTGTTTCAGGTAACCCCCTCCCCCCTCACTTTCCGCTCCAACTTTCAATGTTGACAAAATATTTCACTAGGAAATGTTATGTGACATTGAAAGCAATTATCAACATTTTTCACCCATTTCACCAACATTGAACAGGGAACGTGGGTGTCCCAACGAGTTTTGTCCAAAATTGTAGATATAAACCTACTGTAGCATCATTCAATCTGTAATATTATATTAATTACCTTCCTGGAGAGGTGGGGCGGGGTTTGTAATATCATATTGATTACCCTCCTGGAGAGGTGGGGTGGGGCGGGGTCTGTAATATTATATTAATTACCTTCCTGGAGAGATGGGATGGGGTCTGTAATATTACATTAATCACCTTTCTGGAGAGGTAGGGTGGGGTTGGGGCTCTTAAGCCATATATTTATGGGCCAGACTTGTACTGTATTGAAAACTACTTATATTTTTTAATGATACCTTTAAAAAAACTCTGGAAGAAACTACAAGGCTCATAACTGCAGCCACACTATATTATTACCTTGCTCTGAAGAGTGTGGGTCTATGAGGGTCTGGAATAGGCTTAGTCTGGAAACCCACCCCATTCCTAATTTTCCCCGAAGCTGTATGTGGCTGTGTATGTTTGCTTATTAACACATCATATGTCACAAGAAATAGTTTTTTGCCTCGTGATGATAAAGATCTACGACCCTGACCCAATTCACTATTAAGTATGAAAGCATTACACCATAAATAATACCTGACAAACAAATGCAAGATTTGATCTCAGGAGGAAAGTTGTAGACGTAGATTGTAACATAAACAAAAAGCCAGGGGATACATGTGTGATTTTTCACACACTTATAGAAAAAATTCAAAACCTTGAAAGAGATATTACTGTACTGCTAATTATTCAATATTAACCATTTAATTTTGCAGGACAGCGCTCACATGTACCAAACAAAAGCTTTATGCATACTGATGGAAATACAGCAACATTACTGTATGTTTGGTGCTCGATGTGCCATAGCTAATGTAAAGAGAGATACTGCCGCACTGAATACTGTAAAATGTAAAGAGAGGCACTGCCACACTGAATACTGTAAAATGTAAAGAGAGGCACTGCCACACTGACTACTGTAAAATGTAAAGAGAGGCACTGCCACACTGAATACTGTAAAATGTAAAGAGAGGCACTGCCGCACTGAATACTGTAAAATGTAAAGAGAGGCAGTGCTGCACTGAATACTGTAAATGTAAAGAGAGGCAGTGCTGCACTGAATACTGTAAATGTAAAGAGAGGCAGTGCTGCACTGAATACTGTAAATGTAAAGAGAGGCAGTGCTGCGCTGAATACTGTACATGTGAATGTAAAGAGAGGCACTGCCGCACTAAATACTGTAAATGTAAAGAGAGGCACTGCCACACTGAATACTATAAAATGTAAAACTTCCAAATTTCTTGTATGATGGTGGCCATTTTGAATTTATGCAAATTAGGCATATTCCACTCAATCAATTTTGGTAGACTTTTTTCTGTATTAAGATATAGGTGTTTCCAAGTTGAATCCTCATCAAATAAACCTATTGCAATTTGTGGTGGGTTCATCCTTATATTTCTAGACTATTCTATTGTGGGGGTTGGTGGGTGCAGGGGTGTTGGAAGTACCTCGGGGCAAGGGGCAGAAAATCAAGTGAGGGCACTTTTTTTAAAGTAATTGAGGGCACTTTTCCATTTTCAAAAAGGGGCACTTTTGTTAGTTCTTAAAGAAGGAGAAGGGTCACGTACACCTGGCACACGGTTCCTACACATATGCTTTGAGAATAGGCGGGAAATTTCAGAAAGCAAGGGGGTACTTGCCCTACCTCCACTTTCTTCCAAATATATACCATTGAATGCGGATGATTTGTATCTTAGCATGCTTTTGTGATCCCTCCCCCTTCCCCCACACACACACTTTTAACTTTCCCCCACTTTATGTAGGCAAATCCTAGCTATGGGTTTGAGATTGGGGAGTCAGAGCCAATGTTGGCAATTGTTGGCAATACTCTAGGGCAAGGGGGGCTGTCATTTCCCCGTGGTTCCGATATCGCTAGGTGGGTGACGGAGTGGACTATATATCTCTCCCTATAGTCACACTACTACTTCTATTCCACTTTTGAAAAATATTTTAATGTCCAGATTCCTTGTCACCAATCACTTAAAGGTCATTTGTCGTGATTTTATTGTGGCGGCGTACATTTTATTCAGGAACACAGTAATTTGATTCAAGATGGTTACTAAATTGCTTATCTGTGTAGGTGTAAGCTGATCTATTTGTTATTCGACCAATTAAAACACACACAAAATCTAATTTTACCATCCACAATGCATGGTAACTGGCCTTTAATCCATGTTTACCTTTTTCTTCTAAACAATGCCGAAATGGCAGCTTTCATCAATTGTTACAGAATGTAATTTAAGGTGAATGCTTCTCAGAAACAAGCTTGTTCATTTACTTTCATTATTTTTACTTTCTGTTTCAATATCCATCTATGAAGAATTTTGACACTAAGTCATTGAAAAAAAGGATGTAACTATTTTAGTTTTTGCAATTCCTATAGCAGACATTAAGACATGACCTCAAGTACATACTCTATAGAACTTGAGTTTAGCCGAACATTATTTCTTCCGTACTTAGACCAATCAGCTGCTGAGGGAATTTTCACGTTGTGCTGAGGGAATTTTCTCTTGTTACCCATCAATCAGTCAGATGCATTTATGAGAAGAAAAAATTGTAAGAAAAACGTATGATACATGTAAGTGTCTTTGAAAGCAATTTTTCTTTACACGCTTGGTCCCATAGCATGTGTGAATTGTGCAGACAGCCAAGATTCCTCCATTATTTGATTGGTTAAAAAAAAATTACCTATTATAAATCATTGGTCCATAAAGGACACATGAATTTTGGCCATGTGACATTATTCAAATTACTTTTCCGAAAATTGCTGATTACAAAATGAAAATGTCTATGATGTCACTGGAGTCATGACATGTGACCAGGATACACAATCGGGTACTTAATACACATAGAAATGACTGGGAAAAAAATTTACAGTCGAGATCATTGTAATTTTTCAGCCTATGGTAGAAACCCTTTAGTACAAAGTCTTAATCTACTTACACACAGGCAGGATTTGGGGTTCTGCCACTTTTTTCCGAATTTGTATCTATTATATGATGATTTCTTGTATTTTTCTTATTTCTCGTGTGATTTTGTGATTCAATCAGTAGACAAATTTAATTTTGTGACTTCCCACCACTCCCTCCACTTTCAGTCACAGCAGGCAAATCCCACACCTGTACTTATGTATGTTCTTGTACATGGTAATTTGTAAACACCCTTTCACCCCCATGTCCTCCCCACAAGTTTCAATGCTGTATTTTTTCCATGAAACCCACATAGTTTAGCATCAAATATTCAGCTTGTCTTATTTGCAACATATTTGCCACATTTTGTTTTTGTACCTCCTTCTGATGGCAGTTGTGTGCTTGTCTCAGTAGCATGTTCATTCATAAATCACTTTCTATGAAGACAGATACTTGTAGCTTCCTGGCATGTTTGTAATGTTCTGGGAATAATGGGGCATAGAAGGAAGCATTGTTAGGAAGCATTGTTCATAATCTACAGTACAGCCATGAAAAAACACCAGTATGGAGAAAAACAATTTAACAAACATGATTTATAGGTAAAACAGAGAAAACAGTAGCAGCTTGAATAATGATCAATTTAATGTGAGAAAATCTTAATATCACTGCCCCATCCCAATCCCCCGACAGGATTTAAATGCTTCACTCACCCCACCCTCTCCCGACAGGTTTTTAATGCCCCCCTCCACCCTCCCCCAACAGGATTTCAATTCCTGGTAGTGTGCTTTTTTCCTGGTCAAGAGCCAAAATTATGAAACATTTAATATAAAGTGGCCGGGAGGTAAAATTATTATAAATCTTTTGTAACATTGGCAACATTTCACAAAAATTGAAGGAGATTTCATGAAAATTGAAGATTTCGCGAGAAATTAAGGGAGATTTCCTGAAATTCAAGGAAGATTTCCTGAAAAACTTAGGGAGATTTCCTGAAAAATTAAAGATTTCCCAAAAATTAAAAAGGATTTCCCAAAAACTGAAGAGAATTTCCCCAAAATTGAAGATTTCCCAATAATTGAAGATTTCTTGACAATTGAAGGAAATTTCCTGAAAATTGAAAATTTCCAAAAATTTAAGAAGTTTTTAAAAATTTAAGGAGATTCCCAAAAACTTTTCCAGAAAAATGAAAATTGTATAATATTTGAAGAGTTCCTGAAAATTGAAGAGAATTCCCGACTGGCAGCAACGTTTGATGGAAATGATTTTACCAGTGCCATTTTCCACTAATAAATGGGAACTTTTGGGGGTTCGTACCTGCCACTGCCTTTGCTTAATATGATTATGGAATGGTAACAAGAACATACAGGAATGAGAAAGAGAGGAGGATTAAAAGGGGATAATCTCCAGCATATCACTGGAGTAAACAAATATGTTTTTTGTTTTTTTATATTAAATTATTTGTTTTAACCTAATAATCTTAATTAGCCTCATAAATGATAAACCTTACATGGATACAGAATGATAGCATAGTAAGCAATTGTCCTGTTTGGCTAATGACTGGTCCTTAGCAGTCAGAATATTCATTCTGAGATGTATGATAGCTAAAATCCTAGAGCTCTTCACCAGGGGATTGAGCCTTAAGGGTGCCCTTGACTCCATGCCGAAAAGACATTAATTGTGATTAATGTTTAGAATAATTAAGATTAATGTGCCCCTCAACAAGTCTAGCACCCTGCCCCTTTTAAAATCAAGCTAGGAGTCCAGGGAGCCAAACATATAATGGTGTGGGGTCCAGGGGCCACTTTAAGGGCCCTGGTGGAGTCCAGGGGTGAAGCCCTAGTAGGGCTCTGCGGTTTTAGTGGATTTGGGGTTAAAAAATAGGCTTAACTTTTACTGAATTTTGCATGTTGCAACTCTTACAAATTCAATCATAAAGTGAAGATGCAAACTAATCTGATTGGGGAGGTAAAATTGAAAAATTATTAAAATCATATTAAAAAAATTGAAGGAAAGTTGGTACGATTTTTGGGAATTTGGGTAAAGTACCATTTCCCAAAAGTTGAGGTAATTTAGCCAAAATTTCTTCAAAATTTTAACTGCCAGAGAATTGGCCAAAAAATTGAGCAAACTTTAATTACAATTTCACAATAATTAAAGAAAATTTCCTGAAATCAAAAAACCTGCAAGTAAATGGAGGAAATTTTCCAAATTGTGAGGAAAATTTCTGAAAAATTAAAGAAAAATTTCCTGAAAATTTAAAATTTTCTGAAAATTGAAGAGTATTTCCCAAAATTGGCTTAATTTCCCGATAAGCCTAGCAACTTTAACAGTTAAACATTGATAGAAACTTCATTTACCAGTGTGATTTTTCCGAAATTGTGGAGGTATTGAGGAACCCTTCAAATTTGGAATATTGCAATAGTGTTTTATATGGTATACCAAAACATCAAATTGATAAATTGCAGCATATTCAAAATGCTGCTGCCAAGGCTGGTCAGAAACAAGCATAAATTTGAGCACATTACACCAGTACTTAAGGACCTACACTGGCTAAAAATTGAGCAAAGAATTTAATATAAAATCATATTACTCACCTTTAAAGCCAGGAGAATTGAATATAAAATCATATTACTTACCTTTAAAGCCAGGCATGGACTTGCTCCTCAGTATCTAAAAGATCTTTTAACTGATTACGTACCTACAAGAATTCTGAGATCCTCTAACACAAATCTATATAAAGTACCCTGTTCTCGCACAAAAAGTATCCGGCCACGAGCCTTCAAATGTTCTGCTCCAGTTCTATGGAGCGCTCTTCTACAGACCTGAGATGCGTTAAAGAGTTAGAATCATTTAAAAAAGGTTTAAAGTCCTTTTTTTCATAAGTGCTATACTTTGTAAATTGTATTTTGTTTGTCTTACGTATTCTTTCATGTACAGCGCCACTGAGCATAAGTATGTTTTACATGTTTATAATTTTGGCGCTATATAAATGTTAATTTATTTTATTATTATTATTATTATTATTAATATTATCATTATTATTATTATTATGCCCCTGATGCTGCTCCATCCTTTGCTGTCTGCTACAATATAAGCAAGTTTGAGATGATGGCTATATATGTCACTTATTTTATACAACATTGGGTGCCATGGACAAGTATATTCAATTGTTCGTAAGCATTTAACCCTTTCACTGTTAAGCTACAGTAAGTGTATGTGTTATGCAGATCTCTCTCTCTAGGTGCCAAGTCTGGAACAGACATTGGCGATCATGGCCCTCCAGTCACTTCTGTTTAAAGCTAAATGCATAAACTTATTGTTACTTCGGCTGTTGTTGGTTGCCAAGTTGTTTACATTTTGGACATATTTAACTCGCTGCCTTCCACTGCTTCTTTTGCCCTCAATTTTCCCACATACGTCTGCAAGCTGTTCTCCAACCCACCCTCTTGATAAACATGCCCGAAAAATTCCATCTGTCTCCTTCTGATGGCATTGAGTAGGGACCTGTCCATGCCTGAAGCTATCAGGACATCATCATTTGTTTTCCTCTCTGTCCAAGATATTTTCAACATTCTCCTAATGAACTACATTTCTGTAGCTTCTAATCTTTTCTGGATGTCACTGGTAAGTGTCCAGCATTCACAGCCATAGAGAAGAGTAGACCATACATATGCCTTCAAGACACGGACTTTCGTGTCCATTCCAATAATTATATTATTTAGAATTGGATTCATTTTGTAAAGATGTCTTTGGCAATTGCAAAGCATTTTCTAACTTCATTAATGTTCTGATGTTAGTGTGTAGCCCAAGTACTTGTTTAATTATTTCTCCTTGGCTTTGTATACTACATAATGGATTTATGGGTTTTTTTTAAACCACCTTACATTTTGTTTTCTTTACATTTAGAGACAGCCCTCTCTTTTCACTTTCCTCTACAACTTTATCCAGAAGAGACTGCAGTTTTTCTTCTGACTCTGCTATAAGTACCGTGTCGCCACCAACTTTCAGCCCTGCAAGACTGTCGTTGTTACAAAGTATTGTTTCATTGTAAATGTTGAAAAGTTCTGGTGACAAAACACACCCCTCTTCGGATTACCTTCAATTCACTGTAATCTCCTTCAAGTCTTATTGCTGCTTCCTGGTCCCAGTATGCTATGCTAGGTAACATATAAAAAAAGCTTCCAAATTTAGAGAAGGTGTTTTTGAATTTCTTTTAGTTCCTTAATATAAATCTTACTATAATAAAATTACCCACCATTAATGTTTTATCAGGAAGCAACCTGCAATGATTGAGTTTACCTTCAGTGACCTTCCACATTCCAAAACACCCACACACTCAAACATACACTTCCTGAAATACTCTTAATCATTCTTAAACTGGCAAAAGCAAGTGTGACTTGCAGACTGCTGAATTCCAAGTAAAATGTAAACAGAATCACTAACTAAATAGTCTAAAATGTAAACAGAATCACTAACTGAATAGTCTGCTCATTATTTCAATTGTAAAATTACACTTTCCACATTACATAAATTAGCACTTTACAAATTAAAACATCTTTTAAGTTTGACACAATTTACAGTCTTTTGTGCATACTTTAAAGATTATTACCTTACCAATGCAAATTATCTCATGAAGTGCAACAAAATTAAGAAATAAAGAATATGAAGAATAATCGTTGATTAGTTCAGGGGTCAAGCAAGTTTATCTTCTATGAAAGAGGACTTTACAAGAAACAAAATTATGAAGAAAGCATTCAAAAATCTTATTCGGTTAAAGAAATATTTAAGTTTAAAGTTCGGTATCATTGTGTAGAAACGACTGAAATAGACTAATTGTGATATAGTAGCCTCAGATTCCTCATAGTCTTTGAGTATTCTATCATAATTTGTTCTGCGATTTTGTGGCTTAAAAACCATGGGATATGTCAAAAAAGTAGTAAAACTGAATCTAGGAAGGGTATTTAAAATATACTACCTAAAGAAAGTTTGAGAAAAAATAATCAAAATAGTGAACAAATTTGATAAACTTTCTTTAAAATACATCAATGCTTTGAGGAATCTGAGGCTGCGACATCACAACTAGTCTGATTTCAGTAGTTTCTACATCAATGATACCAAACTTTGAACTTGAATATTTTTTTTGAACACTTTCTTCAGCATTTTGTTTCTTTTGAAGTCCTTTTCATTTTTAAGATAAACTTGCTTGGCCCCTAAACTAATCCTTTAAAGGAAGGTCACAAACCTGTCTGTCATCGATACTTGATTTGCATATCAAATAGAATCAAACTTTTTAAGCTAAAATAAACAAACAATCTAAAATTCCTACTCAATGTTTATCTACATTTCAAAGTCTGATTGAGGTGCAGTGGCTCAGTGTTTAGGGGTTTCTGCTCGTATGTATCGGGTTTGACTCTGTCGTGAGCACTGCACTGTATCCTTGAGCAAGACACTTAGTTTAGTTTAGTTTATTACACTTATATGGCGCATTATCTAAATAACTTATTCTAATGCGCCTTACAAAATATGCATATAAAGAAAATAAATACAAATGTGCAAATAAGATAAGCATGAAATATAAAGAAAACAAAGAACAAAAAATTAAGAAGAGGACTTGAAAGCACAATTAAATAAGTGAGTCTTAAGGAATTGTTTTTGACTGTCATTCCAAAGTTTTGGGCCAAATATTTGCAGAGAGCTGCCATTGTAAGTTTACTTTTTGGAACATAAAGGATGAGGTGGTTGGTTTTGAGAATTAAGGCGATAACTAGTTTGTTTATAATAAAACATTTTCAGATATAACAGCATGTTATGAAGGGATTCAAAAGTGAGTATTAAAATTTTAAATTTAACTCTATATGAGACAGGTAGCTAATGAAGATTTTGCAGTAGACAAAGTGATGGAGTGAAACTTCCAGCCCTTGCAGCTGCAGAATGCTCCAACTTTTTCACTGTAACACCTGGCATGCAAGGAGGGGCAGCTTACTCCCTGCCCACTCAGCTGTAGGGGTAAACCCTGCAGTACTGCTATGGATGGGCATCCCATCGAGGGCAGAGGAGTCATACGCTCTCATCAGCTGCACCATGAAAACCAGGGATAAGCACCATTCCTATAAGCCATTCGAGTGAATTCACTTTTAATAAACAAAGTCTGATCAACATCAGTCAAAAGTTTTCAATCTGAACATCATCCACCATCCATGGGAAATTTTGGACCCACTCCCAATATCAACTATTGCTGCATATGGTAATGCCCCTCCACAAATCTCTCCCACCCCTCAAATAACAACTAGGTCCAGAATTTGTCAAACATCAACACTCATGATACTGAGCATAATAACAGCCAACATAGTAAATATTGTAGTACATTACAAAGCCAAAACAAACATACATGTAACCATGGAAATAGCGGTGAATGGCCCCTCATCACGTCAGACTGTGAATCATTATTATTTTTCACTCTAGTTTTTTTGCTTGATGTAATCCTTTTCATCACTGAACAATTTTTTTTAGAATAAAAATCTCACATATTTCCACAAAATGAACGTACAAACATGTGAAGACACCCAACAGTGTGCCTCTCCCTGTCTGCTACCTAGAACGATCTAAAACAAATCAATTCTCTCCCTGTAAGTATCAACTTGATTTGATTTGATTGATTTCCACACTAATCATGATAATTTAACAACATAGCTATACATTCAGATAAAAAGATGATTGGTGGAGGTCTGAATAATAATAATAAAGCACACAGTAACACAACACAGTAATAGTCACGCCACAATATTTTGTAACTTATACGACAGAATGCACACAAATTACAACACTAATATTTTACCCTGAAAAATTTCAATATGAGGAGCATAACAACAGGGCAATGGTTGCACGGCACACCCCTAAAAATTGCCATGCAAAAAATGGCATTGTCCATATAGTTAAGGGAAAACTTCCTTAGGGCATTTTAGGAGCATAATTCCTCATTATTCAAGGAAACTTGAAATAGGCAAAATTGATGTGGATTAACTCAAAAATGGTGTATATTACAAATCCACAAGATGGAAGAACCTCCTGTGGCCTCTTCCTTCATCTGCCCCTGATACCAATTGATTGACTCAAGTGTTACTATGTACATTAGTGCAATTCTGTTACCAGATACTGTATACCAATTGATTGACTCAAGTGTTACTATGTACATTAGTGCAATTCTGTTACCAGATACTGTATACCAATTGATTGACTCAAGTGCAATTATGTTACCAGATACTGTATACCAATTGATTGACTCAAGTGTTACTATGTACATTAGTGCAATTCTGTTACCAGATACTGTATACCAATTGATTGACTCAAGTGTTACTATGTACATTAGTGCAATTCTGTTACCAGATACTGTATACCAATTGATTGACTCAAGTGTTACTATGTACATTAGTGCAATTCTGTTACTAGATACTGTATACCAATTGATTGACTCAAGTGTTACAATGTACATTAGTGCAATTCTGTCACCAGATAGTGTATACCAATTGATTGACTTAAGTGTTACTATGTACATTAGTGCAATTCTGTTCTGTTACCAGATAGTGTATACCAATTGATTGACTTAAGTGTTACTATGTACATTAGTGCAATTCTGTTACCAGATACTGTATACCAATTGATAGACTCAAGTGTTACTATGTACATTAGTGCAATTCTGTTACCAGATACTGTATACCACTTGATTGACTCAAGTGTTACAGATATGTACATTAGTGCAATTCTGTTACCAGATACTGTATACCAATTGATTGACTCAAGTGTTACTATGTACATTAGTGCAATTCTGTTACTAGATACTGTATACCAATTGATTGACTCAAGTGTTACTATGTACATTAGTGCAATTCTGTTACCAGATACTGTATACCACTTGATTGACTCAAGTGTTACTATGTACATTAGTGCAATTCTGTTACCAGATACTGTATACCAATTGATTGACTCAAGTGTTACTATGTACATTAGTGCAATTCTGTTACTAGATACTGTATACCAATTGATTGACTCAAGTGTTACAATGTACATTAGTGCAATTCTGTCACCAGATAGTGTATACCAATTGATTGACTTAAGTGTTACTATGTACATTAGTGCAATTCTGTTACCAGATAGTGTATACCAATTGATTGACTTAAGTGTTACTATGTACATTAGTGCAATTCTGTTACCAGATACTGTATACCAATTGATAGACTCAAGTGTTACTATGTACATTAGTGCAATTCTGTTACCAGATACTGTATACCAATTGATTGACTCAAGTGTTACTATGTACATTAGTGCAATTCTGTTACCAGATACTGTATACCAATTGATTGACTCAAGTGTTACTATGTACATTAGTGCAGTTCTGTTACCAGATACTGTATACCAATTGATTGACTCAAGTGTTACTACTGTATGTACATTAGTGCAATTCTGTTACCAGATACTGTGTACCAATTGATTGACTCAAGTGTTACTATGTACAGTAGTGCAATTCTGTTACCAGATACTGTATACCAATTGATTGACTCAAGTGCTACTTTGTACATTAGTGCAAATCTGTTACCAGATACTGTATACCAATTGATTGACTCAAGTGCTACTTTGTACATTAGTGCAAATCTGTTACCAGATACTGTATACCAATTGATTGACTCAAGTGCTACTTTGTACATTAGTGCAAATCTGTTACCAGATACTGTATACCAGTTGATTGACATAAGTGTTACTATGTACATTAGTGCAATTCTGTTACTAGATACTGTAAACCAATTGATTGACTCTAGTGTTACTTTGTATATTGGCACAGTTCTGTTACCAGATACTGTATACCATTTGATTGACTCAAGTGTTACTATGTACATTAGTGCAATTCTGTTACTAGATACTGTAAACCAATTGATTGACTCTAGTGTTACTTTGTACATTAGCGCAGTTCTGTTACCAGATACTGTATACCAATTAAATATATAATTAGAAATAGGTTGTCTTCCAAACATAAGTGACTTGTTCCCCACACCCCCCTTTCCCCCTCCCTTCTCACTTTCTTCTTTTTCTGAATTTATATATTTTGTATGGTGATTTTTTATATCTTAGCATGATTTTGCCACCCCACCACACTTGCCCCCTCAATTTGGTGGGAAAATTCTGCCTATGCTTCCAAATATTCATCTCAATGATTGATAATCTTACATTTGCTAGCTTGATTTACCTGCAACAAATAAACTGGTGTGCAAGGAATGGGATATTCAATGAGTCATTTGGTAAAAACTTGAAATTTCTAAATTTCTTAACCTTGTTTATACATGATCTCTTTAAGTGTTTCTGTTATTGCATACCTCCCTCATTCCTATCGTGTACTATACTTCTACTGTAGATCTTCCAATCGAACCAAAACAATGTAACCTTTCCAGAAATCCCTTCAAAGCATTGTTGCTTTAATTTTTAATGATGGGATTAGTCAAGTGTACCTTTGAAGCATCATATATCATATCATATAGCATAGCAAGATATCATATCATATAGCATAGCAAGGGTTGACGTCCTGAAAGCATCCAGTGCTGGACATTACATCAAGATGGCCACGGCCTTTGATGACCAGTTGTGAACTCACAGGTTGCAGGCCCACCGGGATACAAACCCGGGACATACGGGTGAGAGGACAAAGCACTAACCACTACACCATGGGGGAGCTGTTATATAATATCTTTCAGAACGTTTTACAGTACCTTCCTGCTTCTACCAGGAAGTTGTACTAACAGCTGCAAACAGTGCATATTCCAAGTAATAGGTCAAACGGTCCAGTATAATCATCTTATATGTCATATGACACCTTAACGGACAAAATGATGAAAAACGTAATACAAATCTTATTAATACATTGAGTAATACAGCTAAAGTATGCAAAAGTTATCCTTTAGCAGGCAGTGGTATTCTCTTCCATGAGAGCATGTTGCAGGGTATCTGCAGGGAGGGAGAAGTTTCCCCAATAGTTTTTATTTTTAAAAGTAACTTGCCCCCAATCAAATTATTGAGTGGTAATTTCTTCATTACAGTACCTGATAAACAGTTTGATAGATGCATCAATGTTCAGCATGTACAGTATTAAGTCACATTTGGAACATTTAGTCATAATTTGAAAACTTAACTCCCGATGGAACTTTTAACAATCGTAATTACTATAGCATGTTTGAGACTTGAAGGTGTGTGGACATGTATAGCGTGTTTAGACTTAAAGGTGTATGGACATGTAGCAATTTCTGCATTGATTAAACATTTTTAAAACTAAGCTAATCATTTTTTTTTTTTTTCTTTAAATAAGCACTTTCAGTTTTGAGTTATTGCTGATCAAAGTTTGATCAGTTTGTATTCATGCAAAATTTGTGATGTATGACTTGGAGGGATGGCAGCTAAAAATCTTCTATAATTTCTTTGATGGAGACACAAACCCACAGAATGATTTGAATTCTGTTTGGGTAAAAATGCATGAAGATTCCAATAATCAATACCGTTTCCCCACAATCAACCACTTTCCAGATTTTATTCCAAGTTTGAGGCCCTATGGTGGTCGCCATATTGTGGATTTGGGAACTTGGTTTTCAGGTCCAGAAGTGATTTTCAGAATCAGTTCTGGTTTTTTGTTGCCCTGAAATATTTATATGGTTTTTATTTCCATAATAAAACATAAGTGCTCTTAAATTCAATATGTTTTACCATAGTTTGGTTTGATGAGGTTTAACGGCACTGCGACAGTCAGAGTTAAATGTGCCAAGAGGGTAATTAATAATTAAGGTGTAAAGGTTAGGAAAGAAATGATTTGATTGGAAAAGGAGGGAAGGGATGGAGAGAAGTAAAAATTTTAGAAGAAATAAACTGCAGAAGAAAAGGTGGTACGGAGAGAGGGAGAGGGATGTGAGATAAGAAAGGATGGGGTGTGGGGAGATTAAATCAAGTGGAAAAGGTTGCTGTTGCGGAGGAAGTTGATAATGTTGGAGGGGGATTGTTCTTGAAGAGTCAGAAATAGTGGTGGCAGGGGATAGGAAAGATCTAGAGTTGAAGTAAAACGGACAGGTTAAGAGGATATGATTGATCAAGAGATCTGTATTGCAAGTGGGGCAGATAGGTTTGGGAGAGCCAGAAAGGAAGTAGGAGTGGGTGAGATAGGTGTGGCCTAGGCGAATTCGGGTGATGACCACATCCTCTCTGCAATTGCAACTTAGTAGGGGAGGGTTGATGCCTACTTTGGGATTGATAGTGTTAAGTTTATTATTAGTCTCAAGATTCCAGGAGTCTTGCCAAGTCCTCCTGAGGTAGTTGGAGGTATTTTGGTGTAAGTCAGAGTGAGGTATATTGATAGAAGAAACTTGGTTCGACAGAGCGTTATTGGCGGCTCTGTAGGCCCTTTCATTCCCAAGATACCGACGTGGCTGGGGATCCAGATTAGGAATAATTTCTTGCCAGAGGAGGAGAGAATGTGCATTTTGCTTAAGATTCGAAAGATGAGGAGATTAGACCAGTGCATGTTGAGGATACCTGTGAGGACTGATTTGGAGTCAGAGTAGATGACAAAGCCAAAGCGGAAGGAGCGTTCTGCAAATTTTACTATTATGCAAGATAGATTGAACATTATTTGCAAATTGATGAGATGTTGTAAAGGAAATTATTAAAGCTGAATTGGAGCAAATCCCCTATATAATACTTAAATGACAAATTTCCTTTAAAGTGAAGTAAAATTGTTAAAATGATTAATGGTGAGAGTATGTATGGATTTAATAAACTACTTTATTATATTTGTGATGTTAATTGTGCATTATCCTATAAAAATTTGCAGATTTTTGTGAAAGACTGTAAATCTATTTGAAGATATGAAAGATAAAAACAACGATACATTTTTTTTTAAATAAAATAAATTTTAGTCTTCATCATCATACATAACATAACGGTTTACTGACACCTTGGAATTTATGTATTCTATGCAATATGCTATAGAATTTTATTCGGACCATGGTAAAAACTCAGAAAACATTTGGTCATAATTTTCTGCACCATTTCAAAGAAGAATGATAAACATTTGAAAGAGGATTTACAAAAGAAATTACCAAGCCCTGTAATACATCACAAAATTTGCATAAAATATACAAATTGATGCTTGAAATTTAAAAACAATATAAAGTGGTCAATATTTAACCAATTTTTATAAAAAATATTGCAAGTGTTGAATAGATTTGAAAGCATTTCAGCTAAATTTACCTCTACACATCCATATACCTTTGAAGATTTTAACAAAATGCATTCCATACTTTCTTGATACAATCATGGAGGTGGGATAGCACCTCCCTGATATATGATGCCAGCATGACAGGATGCGCTGTTTATATGACAGGTTGCGTTGTTTATATGACAGGTTGCGCTGTTTATATGACTCCTGATCGTGATTGCCCTTCAACCTATCACATTTCTTTGATCACTTTACCACATTCTACCTGATTGCCCTTAAACCTCTCACATTACTTATATCACTTTACCACATTCTAACAAATAACACCATTTTATAGTGCATTAAGAGTGTACCAAAGCTGTGCAATAAGTCAAAGTAACAGCTCCTTGATAAGAATGACAAGTGAAGTTATAGTGATTTGAATTTCTTTTAAGATTCACAAGGCCCTCATCGTCCAAAGGTTCACAAGGCCCTTGTGATCCAAAGGTTCAAAAGGCCCTCATTATTCAAAGGTTCACAAGGCCTCATGATCCAAAGGTTCACAAGGCCTCGTGATCCAATGGTTCACAAAGCCCTTGTGATCCAAAGGTTCACAGGGCCCTCATCATCCAAAGGTTCACAAGGCCCTCATCATCCAAAGGTTCACAATGCCATCGTGACCCAAAGGTTCACAAGGCCCTCATCATCCAAAGGTTCACAAGGCCCTCGTGATCCAAAGGTTCACAAGGCCCTCATGATCCAAAAGTTTACAAAGCCCTTGTGATCCAAAGGTTTACAAGGCCCTCATGATCCAAAGGTTCAGAGGCCCTCATGATCCAAGGGTTCACAAGGCCCTCATGATCCACAGGTTCACAAGGCCCTCATGATCCAAAGGTTCACAAGACCCTCGTGATCCACAGGTTCACAAGGCCCTCATGATCCAAAGGTTCGGAGGCCCTCACGATCCAAGGGTTCACAAGGCCCTCATGATCCATTGTGACAAGGGATGTATTATTTCAGGAAGTACTTGAACATGATACGGTTCCAAACAAGATAAACAAAAAGAAACAAGCAGTCAGCGGAAAGCAAGGTCATACTGTAGCTAGCTAAAACTTATAAAGGGGGCAAAGTTACAACAGAACGAAGCCCGCTAAAATGGGTTCAAAAAAATCACATTTCCTGTAGGGCTGAAAATTACCCCATTAAATGGGTAGGGAATTTTTAAGTGACGTAATGATTAATATACATGTCTTTCTGAAAAGATATATTAACATTATAGAACAGAACTGTCCAAATATATGGGGCAAATTTTCCCCTTGTCCCTCCCCCCCCCCCTCCCACTTTCCCCACTAGCCTATATAGGCTCTGGATGGCAATTAGGCAGGTACTGTGGTTGGAGTGGGGTATTGGAGTCAGTTGGGTATTTCTATGAAGTGCAAGATGATTCAGAGTAGTAGCACGCACAGTGTAGCATATAGGCCTTATCAATGAAGACAATGTACATGTGACATATGTGGAGGGGGCATGAGAAGCAGGTGGTTAAAAGAACCATGGCACCCAAATTAGCAGAAGACCAGCATTGCTTCCCCTTTGTTGGCTTTGGCAAACCCTAGAACTACATTATCTGCACAAACTGTGTGTTAAACATGTTCGTGCCACCTCTCTTTTCAAATCTCAAGCTTCAAGCTGTATTATTCAAAATACAAATGTTTGCTACCAACATTAAAATATAACCGGGGAAGGGGAAGGGGGCAGGGGAAACTTCCATATGTGTGAGGTATAATATAAAATATATATATATATATATATATATATATATATATATATATATATATATATATATATATATATATTTATGTTTATATATATATATATGTATATATATATATATATATATCATATATATATATATATATATATATATAGCCATATATATATATATATATATATGCCACCATATATATATATATATACCATATATATATATATATATATTTACACATATATATATATATATATATATATATATATATATATACCATATATATATATATATATTTCACATATATATATATATATATATATATATATATATATATATGCCACCATATATATATATATATGCCACCATATATATATATATATATATATATATGCCATATATATGCCGCCATATATATGTTTCATATATATATATATATATATATATATATATACATATATATATATATTTATATGTTGCCATATATATATATACATATATATAAATATATATATATATATGGCGGCATAATGCTGCCATAAATATATATATATATATATATATATATATATATATATATATATATATATATATATATATATATATATATATATATGTATATATATATATATATATATATATATATATATATGCCTATATATATATATATATGCCACATATATATATATATATATGCATTATATATATATATATATATATGTTGCCATATATAAATATGCACCATATATATATATATATATATATATGTCGCTATATATATATATATGTTGCCATATATATATATATATATATATATATATATATGCCGCCATATATATATGCCGCCATATATATATATATATATATAAAATAATTAAAAATTATTACTATTCCATTTTTGTTTTTGTATTGTCTTTTTTCATCATTTTCGTAGCGCAGGTCCCAAAAAATTAGGTTTTAAGGCCATTACACATCGAACGCAACACGGCGAGCAATTTTTTGAACAAAATTGAATAAAACAAAGGAAAAGAAACATTTTGACCTCTTGTTTTCAGAGAAGCATCTTTATCACATGGCTATTCAGATGATAACTGAAAATTGATTGAAAGGGCTTTTCTACGCCCATTAAAACAAAATTCGCATCTTGACACAAAATCGCACCCCACTAAAGCAAATTTCTCCACAGTTTGAACGGAAAAGCATTTGTAACAAATTTTCCAGCGTCGTTATATAAAGCCTCAATTGTTAACTTCATCGTGTATAAGCAAAAAGTCAAAGTATCTTATAATATTTGTTTCCTGTATGATTATCTAAAAAATTGCTTGACGTGACGCGTTCTGTGTGTAACTGCCTTTACTGTGGTAATTTTGTACTGCTGGTCCATTTTTGCAATATTTTTGTTGGACACTCATACTGCAGGTATCAAAAATGACTTATTTCATACTGCTGGTATCAAAATTGTATAATTTCATACTGCAGTTACTAAACAATCTGTCATACTGCGGGTATGTTTTTCGATTGGTGGGCTGCACATCCTTACCACTTTTAGTGTGAAGTTTCCCCCTTCCCCTCTCCCGGAGTATAACAGACTATTCTTCACTAACCCATACCCAAGCCACCTAAATCCATTTGTTAAAATCTCTAAGGACATCATTTTACAGAAGTCTCTAAAGACTTTGTGATAAGTCTCTCACAATTCAAATAATACTGTTGTCACAGTACATCAAGCTTTTACAGATACTTTATGGACTGTTTAACACACACACAGTATGTAAGGAGCAACCAAGGAATTTAAGAGCATAAAACAGTAAACACTGTATGCAGTAGAAACCACTTCACATGACATTAACAAACTGCTGGTAATATGGGTATGCTGAATACCATTGATCTGATACTCCTGACGATTTTTCAGTTATATAATTCAAACGTACATGAAAAAGCATCATAAATAGTCGGTGCCTGTGCTGGTTTATAGTCATGAAGGGGCCTGGGCAGATCCAGACTTTCAACAATTTCTACCAAAAAGGGAGGTCAACAACACCCCCAGGATCACCAGAGAAATTTTCTATGAGGAAGGGGGAGGGGGAGTTTTTCCAGTAACATGTCCAATGTTCACATGAATTATAGATAGGGAGTTATATAAGATTTGTGTACCTTGGTGATCGGTGAAGCGAACACACCCACTGCACTCCCTCCCTACGGATCTGCTTTCTCATCAGGGGCATAGCCAGAGGGGGGCTGAGTCATGGATAAATGTTTTACAGGTTATCAACAGAGGCAACATTTGATGTGGGGCAAAATGAAATAACTAAACTATAATACAATCAGTAGTGTATCCTTCACAAAAAATCAAAGAAAAAAAATTGATACAGAAACAAAATTTACACCCCCACCCCTCCCCTGAGTAATCCCACCACAGCAAATTTGATCAAATTAGGGACCCTGAGGTGTTTTTTTTTTTTTTTTTGGGGAATAATAGGAACTCTGTCATAAATCTTATCCCCCTCCCCAAGTTGTCAGTAGAATTCCCCTACATGAAAAACCCCAGCACTAACTAAAACTGCTTTTAACTAAAAGAATGTCAGTAACTAGAATAATTAAAGCTTGAAAAGTCTTCCTGGAAATTAACAATATACTTCTTTCACTTCACTGACTAATTTTCACTTATTTCCAAAACACTGCAAGAAATGTTTTGAGAAAATCTGACTACCTAAAAACATCTGCCAAGACTAGCTGCCCAGTTGTCAAGATGTGCACAGCTGGTTCTTTGTTGCAGTTTTGCTCACTGCTAGATGTAATGTACATTCCATTTCCAAGTTTCTATTGCAGAACAATGGTGTATATACTAGTGAAACTGTGAAGTATCAAATGATGACATACATGTAGTTTTTAAAAGTTCTTTCACTTTGAAAAAGACTACCCAAATTGAAATGAAAATACTGATGAATGACCAACAACATTATGTTGTAAAAACACTGTCTAATGCACTTGTCAATTGTGTGACTCACCCCTACACCCCCAGACAAGGTGAGTCATTGCACCAAAGTGGGTGGACAAAACATGTACATTGACGCACCCCTCAGTCACTTAGGTGACTGACATTTTTTGTAAAATGACTTACCCCAAATGAATCGCCTCTGTACAAAGTCAATGGGTCTAAAGTAAATTGACCCACCCCAGAGTCACTCTGGTGACTAATAAGTTGGTACAATGACGCACATGTGAGTCACTATTTCATATGTCAATAACTCACCTTTGACTGACATTGCCGGGGGTAGTAGGAGTGAGTCATACAACTGACAAGTACATAATGAATTGATTGAGTCAAAGAGAAGAAAATTATAATTTCTATTAAAAGATACGAAGAATTTCATTTTGTGAAAATGAAAAAATCACTGTTTCAGTTTATAAATGTTTGTAAATTCCTATAAATGCATGCTAGGCTTATACATTTTTTTAAATAATATTTTTATTTTATTGGTGCACAAATACCAGTAGAGGAGAACCATGAAATAGTGATGTCTATTTAGTAATGATATTTAGAATGAAAAAGTGAGCTATGATATTTGCTTAAAACTTCTACTCTAGCTGTGGATGGTGTCAATTCAAAACAAAATCTCAACGATGTAGGCCTAGGGCCTAAACTTGTACTCCATGTAGTACCATCGGACTGATGCCAGCCGTGCTAGTTGATGCTGCCGATGGTGATGGCTGGCCGTCCGAGGGTACTACAAAACCCTATACCCTCCGGTACTGTTTTAAGCGATGTGTTAAAAGTATAAGAAAATCTCAGTTTTAAGATCCTTATGAAAATGAAACCATTTTACCTTTTTTTTTCACCCATATTGATTAAAAACAATGTTTGAAGCCCATCCATGTCTTCAAAAACTGTTTTTAAGGTGATTTTAGTTACTTTTATCAAAGTATTTTGGTAAGATTCGTCTGACAAGCTCTCCAAAGTACAGTCAAAGTTCAAAACACTGCCATCGGGGCTATAACATTTTGGCGGGAGTAATATGTCTTAAATTATTTGAGGAAAAAGTTAAAATAATACTTATAAAGTACAGTGATATAATCTAAACCTTTCTTGATGTTTTATTAATTTATTTTTACACAAAGTGTTTTTACCAAAACTATTCAATAAAGTTATACGAACAAAAAAAATGTTGACAGCAAAATATTATCCTGCAGTTTAGTGGAACATCCTAAAACTTATTTGCGAACGTTAAAATGGTGACTAAAAATGGTGACCATATATGAATCTCGGATAACTTATCCCGTCGTGGTGCTAGATAGGTCAAGATTTTGGAAAAGTTTTTTGGAAAAGTGTATTATTTAGAATTAATTGATATAAGAATATCCAAAAAGGAAGTTATATTTCAATCATCAATTTTCTACGCGTGAATTTTAAAGAAACATAGAAATTGCATTTAATCTATAACAACCCTCGTACGGCAATCCCAATGTCAACCCGTACTGAGGGATGTATATGATAACTAGGCCTAAACACTGAAGCCTATTAGTATCACTATGTATCAATTAACACTATAGAAGCTAGAGGAATCTCGAGCTACTAACAGTAACGGCCGCAGTACTTTACCTCTGTTACTTACGCCCAAGGACGCCTGCACACGAAAAAAGTAAGGGAAAGGTGGGGAGAAGGGCGGTCAAGAAGAGGGCACTTTTTATGACGTCTTTTCTGTCCTAACATCAGAACATGATGGTGATATTATTGGGCATGCATGTACCTGGAAACTCCACCCTATTTCAAAAGGCTAAGGTTTTAAAATCACAAATCACAACACGAATTTGACGAAATAATAATACGAACCACTTCAACTGAAGCAACGGAACCTTCTGACCCGCAATCATGTATGACTATGACTGACAAACGGCTATCCCAAACTTATAGTCCTGGTCGGATTCCTTAACTAATAACAACAACCACTAAAGAAGTCGGTTACAATGAGTACACTTAAGCTTTCCAGCGATTTGTTTTCAGTTTGCGCAAGCTGACAGTGACAGGACAGTACAACCTTCCGAGAAATACACATTACCCTACATGCGCTATGATAGTGTGTGTGTGTGGTTCGTGCATAAACAAAAAAAACATGCATTCAGTCTGTCGGTGCAGTCAGGTGGTCAAAAAGTTGCGGAATATTCCATTGACTTTCAGGGAAGTTTAAAACTAGTCGGGTTAAAAATTAAGGCGCTATAGTGTTTTATTTTCAAAGAGAAAGTTTTGATTTTAATTTTTAACACATCGCCTCTAAACATATCGCCTTTGATGGTCACATCAATTCCAAAGTCAAGAAGGCCAACAGCATTCTTAGCCTTATCGCGACGCACAGTCACTTACATTGATGAAGATGGTACAATTTATCATGTAACGTTATTGAATCATCAAGTATTCAGGCATTCAGCCAATGAACTATAATTCTTTTGTAAACGTCAAAACATGCAGACAACATCATGTGGTAGAATTAGATGATTCAGAAGAAGAGCTGGTACAAGAGAAACAGAGGTTCCTTCTACCATAAAAGGATTTGTAAGAATCTGTAAGAATTTTGTTTTGGTGCATCTTAAAGTCTATTTTCCTATTGGTTTAAAGTCACAAGCCAAAATAGAAGAAATATGTTGCCACCTTGGACACTAATTTACATAAAGTCACTATTTTTCAAATTTTTCTCTCGTGTACAAGAGTATAATCCAATTTAGTGTCTTTCTAATTTGTATACACTTTGAAATACAGCATTTGCATGAAAGTGAGTACGAAAAAATAACAAAAATAGCTATGATATTTTCCAAAATATTTTGCCTTTTTGCGAAGAAACAAAATTAAAACATAATAGCCTCATGAGAATGGTAAATAATCATATTAATTTGCCTACAATTTATGTTAAATGACATGCATGTCTACAACACTAAGTAAGACCATGCCCCCAAGAATTTTCATAAAATTCAATAGATGAGAAGTTGTAAATTACAAAGTTAAAATCTACTGAGGCAGTGGCATAGCTAAGGGAGAGGGGAGGGGCAAGGGGAAATTTTCCCCGCCACGGCCGGAAATTTACAAAAAGTCAGAAAATTTGCACAAGAGAAATTCATCATGTTAGATTGTTTTGGTAACCCTGATGAAAGCGATCAGTCTTAGAGTTCAGTTACATTTTACCAGCCATCTATGACAGTATGAGTTAGCATATTTCCTCAAAATATCTTGCTTTTTTCTCAAAATTTCCGAAGATTTTCCTCAATTGAAATATCCAGTTTTTCTTTAATTGAAATATCCGAAAATCCTACAAATATCTGACTTTGTCCTCAAAATTTTTGAAGTATTTGTTGAATATTCCGAAGTTTTTCTTCAAAATATGTGACATGTCCACAAATATCCAGAGTTTTTCCTCAAATTATTTGATTTTTTCCTAAAAATATCCAAGGTATTTACTCAATATTACGAACTTTTTTCTAAAGGTAGAAAAGAAAATTGCTGAAAATTCGGACAAAATATTTTTGGATATATTCGGGTCAACAATAAATAGGCCAGATTATTACAGTTTCAGTCAGAAATTTGGTTTCGATCGACATTGACATTCCAGGTACTTATTATGTTTTTTTAGATTTCAAAAGGGCACTTTCTCAGAAAAAGGTTTCTCGGTAATAATACATTAAACATTTGTGCGATTCTGTATTTAGATACATGAACTAAGTAAGACACAGAAAGAGAGAGAAAGGGGGGGGGGGGGAGAGAAGGGGGGAGAGAAGGGGGAGAGAAAGGGGGAGAGAGAGAAAGGAAAGGAGGAGAGAAAGGTGGTTGTCGGAGTGCTTGTGATACAAACCAGGCTCATTTAAAAATTTGACAACATTTACACAAGTTTGTAGTAATTTATTGAAAACCATTTTTTGTAGACGACCCATATTTTTCAAAGAGTGACGAGAAACCTTACCATGTACAAACGTAAACGATAAAACATATTTCCACATTCTGCGTTTTCATGATTTTGTGTTTTGTATATGGTGTATTATAGCTCTCTTTGACATGAATTTTGACATGTATAATACACCTTAATACGCGTTGTGACATACGTTTTTGCCCTTGAAATGTCAATTTTGCGAGAGCGTACCGGGGCTTCGCCCCTACTCCACGCCAACAAGTCGAGTGCTTTGCGCTTTGATTTTGTGTTTTGTATATGGTGTATTTATAGTTCTCTTTGACATGAATTTTGGATTGTATAATACACCTTCTTACTATGCGTTGTGACCTACTTTTTTCCCCTTAAAATGTCCATTTTGCGAGAGCTTCCGGGACTTCGCCCCTGGATTCTACCAGATCTTCGCCCATGAACCACACCAGGGACCCTTAAGCGGGACCCTGGACCCCTAGTCGACAATTATCTAGCGCTTTGCGTTCGACTCAACTACACCACTAAATATAGTGTCGGTTCAATTCTGGTGATACTAGTTTCTAATATAATACAGAGATTATAACGTGAGATCAACAATTACATCAAAGGAGTGTTGAAAAATGATAAAATATTACCATGTTTTTTGTTCTTAACGCAAACGTTTTTAAAAACTTGTAAGCTAATCTTTAAACTACAAACAAACTGATACACATCTGGTAATTTGTGTTGCATTTTACAATTATAGATATACCTTATAGCATTTAAAATAAAGAAATTTATTGGATCCCCCGTATTTCGAGATAACCGAAAAACGATATTGCTTGGCTTTTGAAGCGAAGTAAATCGAAGGAATAAGATCACTAACATTCTCCCAAAAAGGGTAAACAATATGACAATCCCGAAGTAGCTGTTCATAGGTTTCGCCCACTTAAAGGATTATTTCAGGGGTCAAGATTGTTCATATTATTTGAAAGAGGACTTCAAAAGAAACAAAATGGTGAAGAAAGCATTCAAAAATCTGATTACGTTAAGGAGATATCAAAGTTTAAAGTTTGGAATCATTTCTGTTGAAACGACTAAAATCAGACTAGTTGTGACATCACAGCCTCAGATTCCTCAAAGTCTTTAGGAATTTTTAAGAAAGTTTATTTATGTTCTTCTTTATTTAAATAATTTGTCTTCAAACTTTCTTCAGGTGGTATATTATAAATACCCTTCCTAGATTAAGTTTAAAACAAATTTTGTTGGACATATTCCATGGTCAGATGGTTTATAAGCCACAAAATTGCAGGACAAAATATGATGGAATACATAAAGACTTTGAGGAATCTGAGGCTATGACATCACAACTAGTCTGATTTCAGTCGTTTCTATACAAATGATACCAAATTTTGAATAAACTTCAATATCTCCTCAACGGAATAAGATTTTTGAATGCTTTTGTCATTATTTTGTTTCTTTTGAAGTCCTCTTTCATATTAGACTGGCATGACTTGTAAAAAGGGGACTTTCCACAATAGCAATCCTGAAGAGAAAAGAGTTGTTGCCCGGGATTCTATGAATGAAACGGTAGGCCAATTGCATGAATGAAAGTTAACGTCTTTAACAGCTTTAAAACGGTAAAAGGAAAGCAGCATTCTAATCAATGTTATCGGAAGGTAGGCCTAATTCAATTTGAAGAAATCATCTTTAAGGTGTGTAATAACAATGTATTATATTACCCTTCTCTTATCCCCAAATTATTTGTAAAGGGGCGATGGGGGGAGGGGGGGTCGTAAAACGATTTGAAATTTTGGTAAAATTGAAGAAATTGAAGAAAATTTCCCGAAAATGAAGACAATTTTGCAAAAATTTTGCAAACATTTCCCGAAAATATAATTAAAGTAGCCTAATTTTCACAATAATTGAAAGAAATTTCAAAAGATTTAAGCAAAATAAAAATTAAAAAATGAAGAAAATTTTCCGAAAATTGAAGAAAACTTTACAAACTTGTTTTTATGAAAACTGAAGCAAGTTTCACAAAAATGAAAGAATTTTCACAAAAATTGAAGATTTCAAGAAAATTGAAGTTTTATGGAATAAAAATTATATGGAACCTGACTCTTAATTCAAAACCAATTCGTAAGACCTTCATTATTTGGGAGGGGGAGAAGGGAAGGTACTTGGCCCCCCAATACAATTATTGGGCCCCCAGATCCCACATCACTAATTGGAATGCACCGTCTGTTTAGATGGCAGATCATTTCATCAACTCATTATAGTTGACAGTATACTAAAGGAACTTGCTTCAAATCAGTGATTCAAATCTAGGGGCGAAGCCTTGGTAGGGGTCAGGGCGAAGCCCCCGAAACCCCTGTGTTTCACGTGGTTTTGATTGCAGAATATTGCTCAATAGTGTGTCAAATCCAGGGTCTAAGCCTTGCGTTTCTCGTAATTTTGGTAGAAGAAAATTGCCTAAAATTGTGTAAAATCTATCGACGAATCCTCTGGAATTCTGAAAGCCCTGCATTTCTCGTGATTTTGAGAGCAGAAAATTGCTTAATATTGTCTTAAATTCAAGGTCCCCCAGAAATCATGGGTTTCTTGTCATTTCGATAATAGAAAATGTCATAAGCTCATGTCAAATTTAGGGCGAGAGAAAAAGGGCGTCTGTTACGAAGAGCCTCTGTTACGCCACTTTATAGCATAAATTCATAGCATAACTACAGGGAAAATGCAAGACAAACCCCACCAAAAGACAATGATAATGAGAAAATAAATAATGATTAAAAATGTGAGGGCGGCGGTGAGGAAAAACAATCACACCTGGTGAGGAAGTTTGATTTCTCACCAAAACTACTGAGAAGCAATCATTATATTTTTGTCATAGTGTTGGGTGGGCCCTATACACCTTCCAAGTTTGGACAGTGGGCTGGGCCCCACAGGAGGAAACTTGTTTGTGGGGCCCCTATTTGTGGAAGCCCTGGGTACGTGCCCACCCATTAATAAATCCGGCTTTACTTTTTAAATTTATTCAAATGCTTAATCAATACAATTAGCTAATCATTATCAATAAATCTAAATCCTTCGGATTTCAATACATATGATCTATAAATTTTCCACTTTGTATAGATTTTAGTATAAAATTGCTATACTTTACCGAATTCTGGAACAAAATGGGTCAGCAGTATTTTCCGTACCAATAGAATTTCCGGTGGACGGATGAAGGGGGAGAAGGGGGGGTACTGTTGACTCTATAAAGCTATACTGCTGTGCTACATGCTTTGAAAATACAACAGTTAAAAAGTGCCTCTCCTGAACCCACCAGTTCAAACATCTTCCGTCACCTCTTGTTCCACCAACTACCCCCAAAAAAAAAAAAAAAAAAAAATTAATTGAGCAAAAACTTTGAAAAATTCAATTAATGGGAAGATCAAACTTATTATAAAATTAAAATATATTACAGGATTAGTTCAGTGGTCAAGCAAGTCCATTTTATATTAAAGAGGACTTTAAAAAAGACAAAATGGTGATGAATGCATTTAAAAAAAATGTGGCCGAAAGTGTGATCGATAACATCACAGATTTCTCGTGATCAATAGAGGAAATTGAAAACCGGAAGTGACGTTACCAGCAAGGTGGCGTTCGCTTCTCATGTATTTATGGGACGATACCTTTCCTTTAAGATTGGGGACCCAAGAATCATGTGGTAAGCATCATGTCGAGTCCATCGGGAGGACAGAATTCTGGTATCAGGCTGCCAGAGTTGGCTATGATTGATATATTTTTCTGATTTAAACAGAACCTTCAACATTTACCAGTTTACATCTCTGCCAGTCTAATATCGGTGCCCAAGTATCGATGTTGTCAGCATAGTGCAGAGTATGGAGCAGATTGCCATCAGTAGCGGATTATAACGGGGCAAAAGGGGCATTTTTCCCCAGCTCACGACCCCTAAATATTGATCAGCCCTCCAGAAATTGGAAGTTGGAGAAAGAACCCCAACATTTTCCAATTACAAGTGGAGAATTGCATTTGGGGAAAATCTTCATCTATTGAGAAATTTTCTTCATATTCGGGACAATGTTTTGTGAATAATTTCCCAATCGGAAATAAAGCGTATAACCGGAAAAGTTTGCCTCTCTGCCCGGGAAGGGGAAAAGGGGAAGGGTGGAGGGGGAAGGGTGGAGGGGGAAGGGGGTTCTTATCTAGTTGTGCTACTATTGAATGCTTTCAAGATAAGTTGAGTTCCCCTCAAATTTTGTGCCCCCAGTTTCAAACACCTTCTACTACCCTGGGTGTCATGTTGACATGATTGGCGCGGGTCCTTTAAAGGAATATTCCTGTACATTTTGTGAGAGGACTATTAACGAAACAATTTGGTCAAAAAATCATATTGATATTTTATTCCGTTGAGGAGTTATTAAGATGTCATGTGTTGGAAAGTGACTTGCCTTGTACAGTTTAATGTCATTGCAAATACAAGTCAATTTTTATGTAATTCGTTGAAAACTGATTGCATCTTTCTTTAATCATTGATATGGGGTAAAACATGCACTTTACATATACTCTTTTGCCTATCTGCCCATGTACCCTACACTCTAAATGGAAAAAAAAAAAATCACAGAATTATCTTCAATCTGCAAAGATAACATCACACTGTACACTGCAAGATATTTTTCAACTGACTGGTGAAATCTTTGACATGCAATAATTCCCTAAGCACAACAAGATATCAACATGGTTTTTACACTAATTTGTTTCTTAAATAGTCCTACTGTTATATCATATAAATGAAAATTCATGGGAATATTCCTTTTATCTTATTCATTACACCATATCCTGAGGCATTCTTTAATATTCTTGGGGCAGGGGTCCAGTGGTTCTCTACCCCCCCCCCCCTCCCACCTTCCCTTCCTTTCCCATCCCATTATGTCAATTTAGTATTTTTCTACCGTGTGGTGCTTCACTGGTGCAGCTAGTTGGGCTAAAGACATTTATTTTTTTCATTTCTATAATTATCATTATCTTATATTGTTCTTATTTGACTGGATCTTGATCTTAAATTTTCTAAATGTTCTAATTTCACTGGGTTCTGTTGTAATATTCCAATTTTTACTTCTTAATTTCTAAAAGCTCCACATTTCTGGATTTTGATCCCAAACTTTCCAAATTGCATGGATGTAAATTTTAGAAAGAGAAAAAAGGCCATCAGCAGGGTTTTGACTGAAATTTGCAAAACATGCAAATTGATGTCTGAGATTTGAAAAAGCTTTAAAATGGTCAGTGTTTAACCGAATTTGATGAAATTGTTTATTACTGTTGTTTTTAGAAGATCGTAAATGTTGCCTCTACATGTCCATATACATTTACAATTCAATCACTTCCTGAATGAAACAAGGTATACACGACGACGACAACGAGTGAACACACAATTACAATGACGGGGGTCGTCGCCTGCGTATTCGGTTATGATAGTAACAATGCTATCACGAAACGCTTAATACGACCCAGACGAGAACACAGGTACGACGTACAGACAGACATAACATCGACAACCAAGTCAATGTCCACGGCCTTTGATAACCAGTTGTGGTACACTGGCGTGTCTACCCAACCCAGGCTTGAACCCAGGGCCTCGTGGTCTGTAGACAGGTATGATAACGGCTACACCACAGTAGGTGGATAAGGTATACACAGTTCTGTCTGTTATAATATAAGGAAGACATGCGTGACCACTCAACTAATCCTTCAATCCAATTTTCTTCCTCCTCATTCCCCATTCATATAAGTAAAACAACTGAAACACTTCAAGACTAATAAAAACAATGAGTGAGTAAATATCTTTAGTCAGTGAAAAGTGCACTCAAGCAAAGTGAGGATGAGATTGTGCTGATGAGGCCTATTCATGCAGATGATTTACAACTAAAACTTGAGTGGATTTGAGGGGTTTTCATTTTTAATTGTGGTTTTATGAGAAGGTGTTGGAAGACCAGTTTTTAATAACTTTGAAAGTTCATCATGAGCGCTAAGTGCATCTTGCACAGCAAGTGTGGATCATATTGGTTGCATGCCCCAACCAACATCTCGAAGGATGCCGATGCAAAACAGCAAAAGACATTCATGACCTAAAACCTACTCTTGTCTGTCTCATCTTTATTTCAGGCTTGTTAGCAAACAACAAGGTTTACAATCTTACACCAGGAATTTGATCACACTCTTTGCCTAATCTGAGAAGGACAAAGATGACTGTGACCTACCCTGCCCTGTTCACAAGCTCCACAGGGGGCGGTCTGGTGGGTATCTTCCCTAACGTAAAACTCTCGGCCTCAAATTGTGCCTTCTCTTCCTCTGTCAGTTCACTCATGGGGGTATACAGTTTTGAAGACACTTTTGAACTATCAAACCCAGAACTGGCAGGTTTGCCAAACAAACCTAGGGAAGGTGACCCTTTTCCAAAAAGTGCTGCTGGCGGCTTTCCAAACAGACCCTGAGTAGATGCCTGGTTTGAATCCTGTGTTTTTCCAAATAGTCCCTGGTTTGAATCCTGTGGTTTTCCAAATAGTCCCTGGTTTGAATCCTGTGGTTTTCCAAATAGACCCTGGTTCGAATCCTGTGATTTTCCAAATAGTCCTTTGTTTGAGTCTTGTGAATTGCCAAATAGTCCTTGGTTTGAATCCTGTGATTTTCCAAAGACTCCTGGATTTGAACCCTGTGATTTTCCAAATAGTCCCTGGTTTGAATCTTGGGGTTTTCCAAAAAGTCCTGAGGATGTATTTTGAGGTTTCCCAAACAATCCAGGAGGTGGTCCACTTTGGATTGGACCCGTTGAAGGCGTGGTCGATCCTGAACTGAAAAATCCAGGGGCTGGGGCGGAGCTTCCTGAACCTAACTGTGTTGTCGATGGGGTAGATGATGACTGGTTGTTAAACGAACTTTCTCCAAGACCAAATGAGCTGGTTGAAGATGAAGTGAAGCTTGATGTAGCTGACTGCTGACTTATGTTGGCAAGGCTGAAAGAAAAGGAAGAATACATTTCTTTCCATCAGTATAAATGTGGATTATGTTGTAGTCAAAAGAAAGTTACATCTGAATTTTACATCTAATTTAGATGGTAAAGCAATTACATTCTTTACAAAATGATCCTAGTTGAGGATCTGTATAAACCTTTTGAAAACTGAATAAAATGGAAATACAGCAACATTTCTCACAAAATTCAGTTCCTCTTTAAGCCTACCCACACCTGACACCTGAGTTAATCTGAAAAACTCAGGATGGCAATTACCAACCTGACTTCCTGCTCAGTGTATTGTGTTTCCACTCCAAACAATGATTGTTTATCTGCCATTCCCATGCACACCACGGTCAAGTAGCCCAAGGTTATTTGTGTGTAGAAGATTACAGAAGCCAGTGCTGAGTAATCAGGGCACTTTTGTAATTGAAATCACTCATCCGTGGGAGAAGTTTGTTTGCAAACTGGTGATAAAATAGTTGTTATTATATGCCTGAGGTGATGTGTGCATTAACTGTCTACTAACTGTGGTGTAGCGGTTATCATACATGTCTACAGACCACGAGGCCCTGGGTTTAAGCCTGGGTTGGGTAGACACGCCAGTGCACCACAACTGGCTATTAAAAATTGTAGACATTGATATGGTTGTCGATGTTATGTCTGTCCTTACGTCGTACCTGTGTTCTCGTCCGGGTCGTATTAAGCATTTTGTGATAGAATTGTTACTATCATAACCGAATACGCAGGCGCCGGCCCCGTCATTGTAATTGTGTTTTCACTTGTCGTCGTCGTCGTGCATTAACTGTGAATGATTGACGGACCATTTATCCTAAGAAAAGATACTGCTTCATGATGTTACATTGCAAAAATATCAATATTAACAAAGGCAGCAGGCTTGTGTCATTTACTTTTGTGGGGATGGTAATTTCTTCTAGTAAGCTTGAACAGTCTACCAGTATTGGAACTCAAACTGGTTTTGAGAAATCGCGGTTTCTGTCTGATTCATGTTATATAAAAAGCTGTTAAATTCAACAACAAAAAATCACTATAGAAAAAAAATCAAAAAGATAGTGAAAATCAGTTTTATTTAAATAAAAAGAAACTTCATACTTTGTGTAAGATTGTACTTTGAAGTATCTTTTGATATATTTGTGAAAATATGTGATATGTATACAGATTGAATAAATAATACGATTGAGAAATGAGAATGTTTGGAAATGCAATGCATAGTCATAAATATTACATGTACCTGTAATAACAGGCTCGAATCTGCTAAATAATGTCTCTTCTTTCTGGGATAATATTTTCATGAACAAAACAACTATACCTTCATTTCTTATAATCCTTTTATTTGAAGTCCTTAACATTTTCTCCAGAGTCTTTTTGTCTTGTAAAATACTTTGTTAATCCATTATAAATCTCGGCAGTGGCATAACCAGGAGGGGAGGAGGAAGGGAATAGCCAGGAGGGAAGCGATCGCACCCCCCCCCCTCCTTAGTATTTTAATCCATCGCTTCAGATTTTAATCCATCAGTTCAGATTGGTGCAGTCGGTTCAACAAGTTTTGACATTCCAGGTGCTTATTATGTTTTTAGATTTCAAAAGGGCACTTTCTCAGAAAAATGTTCTTCAATAATAATATATTAAACATTTGTGCGATTTTGTATCTACATACATGAACTAAGACACAGAGAGAAAGGGAGAAGAGAGAGAGAGAGAGATGGAGGGGAAGGTGGGTGTCGGAGTACACGTGACACAGATCAGGCTCATTTTAAAAGTTTGACAACATTTACACAAGTTTGTAGTATATTATTGAAAAACTTTCTTTTAGACAATCCATATTTTCAAAGAGTGACAATAAACCTAACCATATACAGACGTAATAAAACATTATATTTCCACATAATGTGTTTTCATGATTTTGTGTTTGTATATGGTGTATTATATATAGCTCTCTTTGACATGAATTTTGAATTGTATAATACACCTTACTAGAGCGGGCCCCTGGACCCCACACCAACAAGTCCAGTGCTTTGCGTTTTGTATATGGTGTATTAAAGTTCTCTTAGACATTAATTTTGACTTGTATAATACACCTTCTTACTATGCATTGTGACATACTTTTTTACCCTTGAAATGTCAAATTTACGAAAGCTTCCAGGGAATTCACTTCTCGACCCCACCAGGGGCCTTTGATATGAATTTTGACTTGTATAATACACCTTCTTACTATGCATTGTGACATACTTTTTTTACCCTTGAAATGTAAATTTTCCGAAGGCTTAGACCCCTGGACCCCACCAGGGTGTAAATTTTCCAGAGGGCTTTGACCCCTAAACCCCACCAGGGGCCCTTACGTGGGCCCCTGGACCCCACACTGATAAGTGGAGTGCTTTGTAATTTGATTTTGTGTTTTGTAATTGGTGTATTACTGTATTATAGCTCTTTTTGACATGAATTTTGACTTTTATAATATACCTTAATATACACTAGGACATACGTTTTCCCCCTTGAAATGTCAATTTTGCAGAGCTTCTGGGGGCTTCACCCCTAAACCCCACCAGGGGCCCTTAAGCGGGCCCCTGGACCCCACGCCAACAAGTACAGTGCTTTGTGTTTTGGATAAGGTGTATTATAGTTCTCTTTGACATGAATTTTGACTTATATAATACAACTTTTTACTATGTGTTGTGACACTTTTTTACCCATGAAATGTAAATTTTGCGGGTGCTTCGCCCCCTGGACCCCTAAAGTGGACCCCTGGACCCCACGCCAACAAGTCAAGCGCTTTCTGCTCAAAGTGACACCTTTGGTGTCACCTCAACTATGCGACTAAATATTGTGTCGGTTCAATCCAGTCCGCTAACGCCTCTGCCAGTCCGCTAACCCCTCTGCCAGTCCGCTAACGCCTCTGCCAGTCCGCTAACGCCTTTGCCAGTCCGCTAACGCCTCTGCCAGTCCGCTAACGCCTCTGCCAATCCGCTAACGCCTCTGCGTTAAAATGGATCAAATTTGGTGGCTTAAGTATAATTGAAATGCCACCGTGATGCACAAATGGGGCCAATTTAGAGTAAATGCATAGCAAGAATGATTACTGAAGTTAAAAAATAACAGAGAGGTATGCATGATTAATGATTTTTTTATTTTTCTGGTTGAACTTAAGAGCCATGGCCTGGCCATGGTTAATATTTTATAGAATGTTAAGAAAAGTGGGTGGAATCTCAACTGTAAGATTGTCCCGCTGTAACGTTAAGCTATATGCAAATCAGCAACAATTGTACTGCGTGATCAAGTATACAATGGCTAGCATCGCATCGTAAAATGATGTATTTAGATCTAATTTAAATTGTATCTCTTTTACAAGTATCCGACAAATTTCTGTTCTTTTTACATGAAAGAAAATTGAAATCATCACTATAAATAGATCACTATGAATAAAAATCGTGAGCAAATAAGGGCATATAGATGGCCTGTCAACACGGCCTATATCGTAACTTTTTTACGTTACTGAACTTAGGACATCGTGAACTGTTTAATGTCTTTCAGACCTAGACTGACAAAGGGGAAAAACTCAGCATCATTTGAGCGAAAAATGGGTTAATAAAATGACTTTACACGCAAACAACATTAAAGTTTAATAATACATTTTATTTATCAATGCCTCCGTTATCATTTTCAACATTTACAGAAAATGCTGTGATACAAACATTGTTAGCTGCTATCATATAACAATGCATGTAGTGACTGTAATGCACTTATGTTCAGGGCTTATTTACATTACGGGTGAAAAACCGGTTTTCTGGTTAAAACTTGACTTTATTTTGGAAACTGACCGGTTTCACGTCAGGGTAAAACCATGCTAGCTTACCTTCAAGGTATTACTATAGTCACTTACATATACAAAAAAAAGAAGAAGAAAACTGCAACAACTCACGACTGGTTAAAATACTCTAACACGGTCGGTTCTCTAGAACCAAAGATGGACGAATTTGAGAAAGAACTTTTTCTATGCTGCCCTCTGTAGATTTCAACCTGTTGAAAAACAAGGAGGACTGAAGAGTAAGATTTATATCAAATAGATTGTAAAATCATGAGCGCTTTTACAATCTAGCTCCGTGAGCATGTATGAATGAACACAACCCAAACTGCACTGCACAAATCCGGATACCACATAGGGACATACAATTTTTTATAATTTGAAATTTGTAATTACGAATTTAAAATTAAAAATTAATACCACGTTAATAATTTGAAATTTGGTTAGCATAAGGGTTGAAATTTAAAGAAGAATAAAAATTGTATGTCCCTGGGCCACTGTACTATGGTTATTGTGACACAGATTAAATCAACTAAAAGTAAATTTATTTAACATCTAATGGCACCTATACAGTTTATGATCATGAGAAAAACTATTAAGGATTATTTCAGTGGCATGCAAGTCCATCTTACATGAAAGAGGACTTTAAAAGAAACAAAACCAGACATTGCAAACAATGCAAATCCCCTCGCTGCTAATAACATGCTTTCCAGCCTATGTCACAACTGCCGTCCAACCCTCTGTTCTGCATGATGTCCCATTTTAAATCCCTCCCTACAGGAAATCATACATGAAATCCAGATACCATTCCAACATATAACCCATATGCCATCACACCTGCAATCAAGATGACATCACACCATATGCCTTGCCACACTGTCCAATATACCGAGCCACCCTGTCCCACATGCCACCCCTCCCTGTGCCATATACCATGTCACCTTGTCCCACATCCCATCCATCCCTGTACCATGTGCCATCCTACCCTGTCCCACATGCCATCCTACCCTGTCCCACATGCCATCCTACCCTGTCCCATGTGCCATCTTTCCATGTATCACATGCCATCCCACCCTGTCCTACAGGTCATTTCATGGTATCCCACATGCTATCCCACCCTGTCCCATATGCCATCCTACCTGAAATCCAGACATGCCATCCTGTCTCACATGTCATTACACTGTCCCCCATGCCATCCCACCTTGTCCCACATGCCATCCCAGCCTGTCATAAATGCCATGACACTACTTTATTTCACATGCCATGCCACACTGTCCCACATGCTATCCCACCCTGTCCTATATGCCATGAAATCCTGTCCCACGTTCCATGGTACACTGTCCCACATGCCACCTTGTCCCACATTTCATCCCATCCTGTTCTCCATGCCATCTCACCTTCAACCTAATTCCTACATCTACCAATCATTCTACCACCTTCCACCCAACATTCTTTCCTCTAACTCCCATCCCCTCACTTCTATCAACTTAACATGCCCCATTCACCTACCATTCCCCTTCACCTGCCATCCTGCGTTCATCTACCATCCTCCATTCACCTACCATCCTCTATTCCTCAGCATGCCCATTTATCTACCATCCCCCATTCACCTAATATCCCTCATTCACCTGCCATCTCCCATTCACCTGCCATCTCCCATTCACCTACCATCCCTCATTCACCTGCCATCCCTCATTCACCTGCCATCCCCCATTCACCTACCATCCCCCATTCACCTACCATCCCTCATTCACCTAACATCCCCCATTCACCTATCATCCCCCATTCACCTACCATCCCTCATTCACCTAACATCCCCTATTCACCTACCATCCCTCATTCACCTACCATCCTCCATTCACCTAACATCCCCCATTCACCTACTACCCAAACCCCTTTTGCCATCCACTCATCTACCAAATATACTCTTAACCAACTCATCATTCCAACCTTCAGTATAACCTCCCTGATCTATCTACCAAATAAGAATAAAAATTCAGTACAGATTAATTTGCAGTTAATTATGTGTCCACTCCATTCAAACAAAGACCTTTTGTTTTTTTGCTATTCATTCACAAAACACTTCATTATAAATTCCATTCAGTCATCAGATTTATTATTCAACTTTATTTTTTTGCTATTCATTTGCAAGACACTTCTTTATAAATTCCATTCAGTCGTCATTTCTATTATTTAAACTTTTTTTATCCCAGAACAATGCATTTGTTCTCCTATATATAAATTTATTTTCATAAAAACGGTTGGAATTATTTTCCTAGGGCAGCAATCTTTTGTTCCATAGTAGCTGAACAATGCATGAAGCCGGACAGACAATAGATGTGGATGGATCTGATGAATTGATGGAAGGATAGACGAACAGACGAACAGTAAAGATGCTATATCCCCTCTTAAGATAATGATGCACACCCTCACATTCCTCAAACTCTGTATGTATTCTACTAAACTTTTTTCGCGAAAGTCTGTGGCTTAAAAATGACTGAATATGTCAGGAAAGTAGAAACTACTTATTTTGGTAATTATAATTAACCACCTGAAGAAATTTGAAGACAACAAAATTCACTTAGTAAAGAAGTTCAATTAATTGTCTTCACCATACATCAACAATTGTTAAGAGAGTAAGGATGAGGGTGCTACGCTACTACAGTAGACTTTCCACACAAAGTAGTTTCTTCACCATTCTGTCTTTGTAGTCTTCTTTCAGGTAGAATTAATTTTCTTGTTCAAGATTACTGAATTCATCCTTTAAATTCTAAGTTGGACAATTTGTACAGTTTGCAACAGGCTTACTTCCTATGCATGTTAAGTCCTATGCAAGTTAAATCTTAATATGCACAAAATTTATGATATTGGAAACTTGAAGGCAATTCCAAAAAGGCTAACTCTACATGATAGGAATCAGATAGGAAGCCAACATATCATACACTTGTGCTTACCAAAGTGTTCCGGAGCTCTGGAGATGGTGCTTTTAACAGATCTCTTCTACTTTGCATGGCATTTGATGCAGCTGTAACTGCAGATACCTGCATGAAAACACAAAAAACAAGAATTAAGAAATAAAATACATGAAACAACTTTATATTTACCTCCAAATTCATCCTCTTTCAGAAATGGTATAGAGTCTTTTTTTTGCTTATGTTCAAGCTTTTTCCATTTTGCAAAAAAAGATGATAAGGCTGGTGAGGGTTATGTTACTAAATAAAGAATATGTTTATAAGAAAATGATAATAATTATTCACCACATTTGAGTGTACAATTAACCAAAGGACCCAACGTGCAAACAACAATCAATTATTCACACAACCAAAATGTACTCCAGTACCTGGGGACTATGCTGAGGCGGGGGCAATGCTCTGGTGCAATCACAACAGTGCAACAACTTTCCAACCACATGAATTATTACCCTGTACTGCCCTTTAAATGTTCAGCCCAGATGAAGAAGCAGGTCCCATGGCTTGTACTAGATAGATATAAAACATGTAGGTCTCTACCACAGAGGCAGTTTAAATGTTTATGTTTGTAAACTTCTAGGAGCTTTAGAATTTTCCTTCTTTCTCCTAAAATCCAATCCGGGGTGAAAATATTTTACCTCCTGCGACCATAGAAAGTTGTGAAAGAAGTTTTGCAAGTATACATATTGTTTCTATCATATCATTCTTTCACACCTACACCTATTGTCTATCTCCTTTCTTTTTTTGATTTTTCATTTGGAGGAAGAGGAGGATCCACAGGAGGAGGATCCGCAGGAGGAGGATCCACAGGAGGAGGATCCGCAGGAGAAGGATCCGCAGGAGGAGGATCCGCAGGAGGAGGATCCGCGGGAGGATGATCCGCAGGAGGATCCGCGGGAGGAGGAGGATCCGTGAGGAGCAGGAGGAGGAGGAGAAGAAGAATTAAAATCATGGTTTAAAGGTCCAAAAAATATGCTATTAAGGTCCAAATATTTCCCTCTGTGACATCATCTCTCCAATTTTAAATGCTGGTTACACCCTTGAAATGGGTGTAAACAATTGTGGAATTGACTCCTACCCCCCCCCCCCCCTTCCAAAAGAAAATTAGAAAATATGCTAAAAGGTCCAAATATTTTCCTCGCCTCCCCCTCCTCCAATCCGAAAGGCTGGCTTCACCTCTGTACCTTTTGTCCTCTAAATACTAAGTGCCTGATGATGAAGCAAGATCAATTTCTTATATGATCCTCATGAGAAGAAACATAAGAGTCAAATAAGACCTTTGAAAAAATTATTTATTTTCTTTTTAACATACACTTCTCTTTACTACCCTGTTCTTTACCACAATTTCAACAACTACTGTATATCATGTCTATCAACAATTTCATAGGAAAGATTTTACTCAAACTTATATAAATCATGAATGAAAGAGAATCAGCTGTTATTCTGCAGTCTTTTATTAATGGAATTAGAATAAATAGATTTATACATCAAAAAGGACTGTCATATCATACATCACAAATAGTATACAAATTTGAATGTTATTATTACAAATTTGAATGTTATTATTACAAATTTGCATATTATGACCCCATTGTTACAAAACTTTTTAAGTCAAATGTTAATCAACATCATCTAAACATTTTGTCTTTTTATTATTTAAAATATTTTGTTTTACTTAGCTCATGCTTCCTCTACCCATCAGCAGATTCTTCAAAGAAGAATAGTTTAATTTGTATAAATATTTATCTTATTATTATTTATTATCATGGGTGTAGCCAGGGTGTCCACAGGGTTATGTAACCTCCAAACAAGAACTGTCAGAAGGACAGTGTGTTTGACTATTCCAAATTAGAATAGAGAATGGGCTTATTAAGGGAAGTATATACAGAAATAGGGTAGCAGGGGCAGATGTTTTCAAATTACTACTTGAAATTTAAAGGTGCACTTACAGTTTCATTTGCTTTAAAAAATTCCACAGCATTTCACTACAAGATTCAAAATATCTTTTGAGTTTTTCCTGATATTTTAAGACAAGAAAAATCAAGCTTACCTCACCAAGTAACTCAGAAAACATGTAAAAGCTAGCAGTCTTTATAACTATAACACATTTTTAGTTCTATCAATTAAACAGCAAAGAAAGGAGAGGCCCTAACTTGCCAATGTCAATGAAAGAATGTCAATAAACCCCCTTTCCAACATGTATTCTCCCCCAACTTCTTCACAAACCCAGAACTACATCCTGGATTGTAATACAATTTCCAATTTAAGAAAATATGTGTGTCAAGCAGAGTCAAGCAGCATGAAAAATGTACACTAACATTAAAGCAAAATTATGTGAAACAATATTGCTAAATGTATGACAAACGAGACATTGGAAACGATACAAATCCCTTCACTGCTAATAATGCACATTCCAGCTTGTCCCACATTCCATCCCAACCTGTCCCAAATGTCATCCCATGCCTTATGCTACATGCAATTACACCTGAAAACCAGATGCTGTATGTCATTCCACCACATGCATGACACACATGCCATCACAACTGAAACCCTGATGACATCCCACCACATGCCTACATGCCATTCCACACTGCCCCACATGTCGACCTTGTTCCACATGCCAACCCACCCTGTTCCACATGCCAACCTACCCTGTTCTACATGCCAACCCATCCTGTCCAACATGCCAATGAATCCTAACCAACATGCCACCCCACCTTGCCCTACATACAATTCCTACAGCTACTTTATCATCATGTCATCTTCTACCCCACATTCCACTTATTGTTTATATTTCCCAAACCCCTAATTTAAAATTCATTAGAAGCGAGGAAACTTTTATTTGCTTATATATTCATGGCAAGACAGACATTTTGATTGCTATGCATGTCAGGAATGTCATTATCATAACAAAAAAAACCACCCAAGACATCTAATTAAATATTCTTTAGAGGCGAGGAATCTTTTATTTGCTTTTTCATTCATCCCAAGACTAATCTTCTAATTGCTATTCATGTCAGGAATGTCATTATTATAACAAACTCATCCAAAAACTGTAACCAACAAACAATGATAACTTTAACCAACAAACACAGAAAACTTTAACCAACAAACAAAGAAAACTTTAACCAACAAACACAGAAAACTTTAGCCAACAAACAAAGATAACTTTAACCAACAAACACAGAAAACTTTAACCAACAAACAAAGAAAACTTTAACCAACAAACAAAGAAAACTGTAACCAAAACCTTTAACCAAATGCTGACACCAAGGGTAGTAGTATAGCTCTACTATTCTTTGAATAGTTGAGCTAAAAATGTAAAGAAGGTTTAGTAAATATGTTTGAAAGGTCCATATTTGGAGGCAATGACCTTTCTTTGCTATTCACTTTACGTTTACCTCCAAACGGTTAATGAAACAGTTAATGTTTCCAACATTTTAAGAAATCAACATTCTCTTCTCTACTCCCTCCCCATCCCTCCCCTACCTTAAAAAAAATTATTTAAAAAATATTAACAAAGGCTAGCCAAACCCCTCATTATCTATAATAAAAGCAATTCAAAACTGCACTTTATACATTCCCATTTCCAGAAATCAACATTCTCTTCTCTGCTCCCTTCCCCAACCCCCCTCAAGAAAAATAAAAAAAGACTATTAACAAAGGCTGGCCAAACCCCACATTATCTACAAAACAATCCAAAACTGCACTTTATACATTTTCATTTGAATATAACCCTCAAATATTTGTTCCCTGAATACTCACATATTGCTCAAATTTCTTCTCCTTTTCAAGAGTATACGAAGTGAACCTCATCTCCTCAGGAGACAAATCTTCAAACTCTAAAAATATGAAGGAAATGAGAGACAGCTGCAACTTTGTGATTTTAAAGGAAGTTATGTCGCTGTACTTATCAACAATCAATACACTGCACCAAAAATTACTTCTAGGATGTTCATGAAACTGTTTAAAAATAATAAGTTGTCAACGTTAATTTAGTCCCTTAATGCTTAACAGATCTTTGATTCCATACATTAACCTACCCTTAGAATATATTTATGCTAATTACTATCATTTTTACTTTTATTCCGAATTTGTCTTTTTCTTTTTTACAGTGAGTAGAAACTATCTGGCAACAAATTGATGATGTCAGTAAAGACTGCTCCTACAATGTATGACACCACTTCATTTATCTTAAGACCAGATCGCCCCTTTGAATAATTTAAAGACTGCAATTCAAAACATTATTATTTGTCAATATTGATGTTTAAGCTGAAAAAAATATTCAAAACTTTATTTAGTACAAAAACCACAGACAGAATTACAGGGGATGACAAGTTAGGTATTCACCACCCCCACAATTGTTGTTTCTTTCTTTCTCCTTTCCAAGAGTTATACCCCATGAATCTCATCTCCTCAGAAGACAAATCGTCACACTCTAAGGAAGATAAAAATGGTGAAGAGAATGAGAGACAGCTGGAACTTTGAGATAATTTGAAAAATACATTATTCTTTCCATTTGTCAATGCTGATGTTTAAGCTGTAAAAATCATATTAACAATTTTTTTAGTACAGAAAGTACCATATATAGTATTACGTGAGTGACAAGGGGGATTTGCGCCCCTCCCTACTTTTTTTAAATTTGTATTCTTTGTAGTGTATTTCTTGTATCTTAGTGTGATTTTGCCCTCCCCCACAATCGGTATACAAATCCTGCACATGGAAAGTACTAAGCAATATAAAGTCAAAAACAATCCAAAAGCAGGGTCAATTCCTACAGGAAGATTTTGACAAACAATGGAGAGATGAAACAACTTGCAAAAATCATTTTGTGCATTGCTATAAAGTATACTGAAAAATATCATGAACAGAAAATCTGATATTTTTTTTGAGATTTATATTTTCCAACCACAAAACGCCATCTTGGATGAAGATGGATAAGTGGTTTTGCTTCTTACCTGGTATGTCTGCTTGAGCTTTCGTAGCCCTGTAGGAAGAGAACGGCCACATCTTGCTTGCCTCCCATTCTTCCACATCTCTTTTGATGGATTCACTGTCAAAATAGCGATAGATTATACATTTGCATTGATATCAGATTGAGAAGATTTTCCCTCATTCCAAGCTATTTATAGGTATCTTTACATTCCACATTAAAAACAAGAGTTGATTGATACAAAGCAAATACAGTGACATAGCATCACTTGTAGGGGTGTGAATACGGTTATCAAGGGAGATTGATAAATACATGAGTTTCAGGGAAATATTCATTTTTTTCAACCATAGTTTCTTTTCCATTTGTATTTAATATTTTGGCAAATTTTCCCCCTCCCCCTCCCTGTTTTGCATTCCAATGTGCCTATTACATTTTGTTGCTTAAATAAAATTATTCTGATTTTGTTTAATACCCAGCCACTTGATTTAAGTTTCCTTAGAGTCCAGATAATGGAATGTTGGATTTTCATTCAGAGCATGAATTCATTGTTCAGCACATTCCACTGAAGTTTCAATTAAGTCTTGACAGATATCATCCTAAAACATGCCCACCCCTTCATTTCTGCCCTTCCCCTGTTCCAATATGTTCCAAATTTTAATCAATTCTTCCACAAAGCAGTAACAAAACCACACACCAAATTTAATCAAAATCCAATCATCGGTTATTGAGATATCTTGATGACAAACAGACAAACAACAAACAGACAAAAGAACAGGCAAAGACATGGGCTTCGTCCAACTTCCTTGGTGGCAGTAAATAAAAAAAGCAGCAATGTATTAAATGAACTGTTAGTCTGTGGACAGCTATAAATCAACCCTTGGTTTGATTGCCTATAAAAACAGTTCTAGGTCAAAAACAAAGAATGTGACACTGATTGGATGATAATCATTGAAGTAGTGATAGACTCACTGCTCCCATCCACTTCCCTCATCTGAGAAGGTCAGCTTCAACAAGCACTGTATCATCTAGTTAAGCTTTATTCATTCACTTCGTATTCAACACAAAGGTATTAACGACAAACAACAAGCATAAAAATAACAGGCAAAAATGAGAAAGTACATCATAAGAAGATCAATCAAAATGACTGAAGATTCAAAAATTATTGCATGTGTTAAACACAATGGGAACTAGTGAATACAGATATCACCAGCAGCAAGCACTACTTTTACGAGCAGAATGAGGATAGAATAAGACAGAAAAAAGTAGGAAGATTGAGTCCCAAGGATAATCTGAGAAAGCCTTCCAATCAAAATATTGGTCCTTGCAGAGGTTTGGTTTGTTGATGTTTATGTTTGATGAGGTCTTAATGGCACCACGACAACGAGGGTCAAATTGTGCCTGAGAGGTCAGATCATTTTAGAGGTAGGAAGGAAAGAAACCATGGGGAGAATGAGAGAAATTGTTGATGTTTAACGAGCTGAGGAGAATGATATGGGACTACACATACTGTAGGAATAAATACACAAAACATAACAATTTGGATTAAGAACCAGAAGACCAAAATGATTAGTGGTTCTGATGCATTGTGCATTGTTGGTTGATTTATACTTACTGGCATTGCATATTATATTACAAAATATGCTTAATAACATATAGCCTATTCATGTACATGATACATCAATAAAATAGAGCCTATTGAAACTTGTTCAAGATTTTTTAAATTTTATATTAAGCCTCCCACCCCACTTTAAGCAATAGCATAACATCACCACCAAAAACAATAGGGCACACAAGCAGCCAATGGATTATCTATGTACATAAACCCTTCAATTACATGTAAATTATCAACAATTGCTCTGTTGATGAAACTGAGATTCGAGAAATTATCATGAAATCACCAACAAAATGGTGTGAGCTTAACCCTGTCCCAACTTCAATAATTAAGCAAAATAGTGATGTCTTTTTACCATATTTTACCAGCATTGTTAATAAGTCTTTTCTGTTTGTTTGTTTGATGAGAGTTTAACGGCACCACAACAGCAAGGGTCAAATTGTGCCTGAGAGGTAGATCATTCCAGAGGTGGGAAGAAGAGTAAACAGGGGGAGATTGAGAAAAACACGAGAACTAAAAACCAGAAAGCTGGGATCAAGAGAGGAGGTGTATGGGTGGAAAAATAATGTAGAGAGGGAAGGGGTGGGGAAGGAGGACTAAATATGCTTGTAGAGGGAAGCATGATGAAGGAAGGAGATAATTTTATCTAGAGGTTTTTTTTTTGGAAGAGCTCAGCTACTGAGTTGTGTTCAGCAAGGGAACCTCTGGGAAGGCTGTACAGAAGGCAAGCAAGGAGAATGTAATGGACTGTGAGGGTGCAATGGCAATTGTTGCAGAGGGGTGAGGGGAACTTATGAACATTTCCCAGATAGCCGAAAAATTGCATTTGTTCGACCATTATTGACAAAAGTTAATTTGGACAAGGAAAATCTAAAACACTACCAGCCAGATTCAAATTTAAAATTTCTTGTAAAAACTATTGAATGCGTAGTTGCTTCAAAATTATTCAACTATATTCATGTTAGTTAATAACTTGGCAGACATTTTTCAATCTGCTTATAAGCAATACCATGAAACTACTCTTTTATATGTAAACAATCACATTCTCACTGTTTTGGAGAAAGGAAAAATCACTGCGCTAATTCTCTTGAATTTGAGCGCAGCTTTTGACACTGTTGACCATAACATACTTTTGTCACATTTGGAATACTGTTTGGGAATTAATAACAGTCCTCTTAAATGGTTTCAGTCATATCTCGCTAACAGACCACAATAAGTCCATATTGGTGGTGCCACCTCCAGGCCAGTTGCCCTTAGTTATGGAATTCCCCAAGGATCAGTGCTTGCCCGTCAGTTATTTACTGTGTGCACACTACCAATTCGTAAAATTATTCTAAAATTTAACCCAAGCTATCACGTTTATGCCGATGATACACAGCTCATAATTTTTCTCAAGATAATACTGCCTTCTGCATTTAATACTGCCTCCTGTATGTATTAGAGACATGTATTTAGGACATTCGTGATTGGATGAACACAAATTTCTTAGAAATGAATGATGAGAAAACTTAATTTATGCTCTTCGGGTCTTCTCACAAGTTATCAAAAATAACAATACCTTTTATTCAAATTGGCAACTCAAAGATACCCCCATCTTTACAAGCCCAAAACCTCAGAGTAATATTTGATTCTTTGATGACTTTAAGCCTCATATTTCTAATATTGTCCTCTTTTCCTTATTTCATCTGAGGCACACTGGCAGGTTACGCAATTACCTAACTATCAGCGCAACTGCACAGTTACTCCACGCCTTTGTCACCTAACACTTTGACAATGGAAATGCCATGTTGTACGGACTACCCAAGCAAAGTATCATTCCACTTAAAAAATTACAGAACACAGCTGCTCAAATTTAAACTCTTTCAAAGAAGTCTTGCCACATCACCCCAATTTTGAGGGAATTCACTGGCTTCCTGTTACTTATATAATTACTTTTAAATTTAAGCTTAATGTTTTTTGTCTATAAAACTCTATAATTGTGCTCCTACTTATGTTAGTAATCTCCTTGTCAAGTATAATCCAACTCGTAATCTTCGTTCTTGCAATTTGTCTCAAAGAATCTAAAGCTAATCGGGTATGGGGGGAAAGATCTTTTGCTGTTGCAGCTCCATATATTTGGAATAAATTACCTCATGAACTGAGACTTGCCCCAAGTATTAATGTATTTAGGAAGGACCTTAAAACTTATCTGATGACTATGGCTTTTGATGATCTCCCTTAATTATGCTATTTTATATTGTCTCTTGTTATGTACTATACTTGTTATGTACTATACTTGTTATATACTATACTTGTTATGTACTATACTTGTTATGTACTATACTTGTTATGTTCTATACTATATTTGTTTTTCTGCACCTTGAGCGCTCTGTCAAGTGGATATGCGGGCATTACAAATCTGTATTACTATTATTACCACATATGACCTGTATCCAATGCAGTGTCCTTGAGTTACAGTATTAACAAGCTCTTTTCAGCAAAACCAATTAAGCCCCACCCAATATGTATATGAATGATATTCAACTATTTTATACCATGAAAATATATACACTAGCTAACAGTATAAATACACCAAGCATGTAAGAATAAAAACAAACATAAAGTTGTTAAAATATGAGCATTTGACAATTTTTACATTAAGCCCCGCCTACTCAATGATATACATGACATCACCACCAAAACCAATAGGACACGTATATGGACCATGGGTTATTTGTGTACCACATATGACATGATTCCAGTTTATCATTCTTTAGATATCATGTTTACCAGCTCTTTTAAGCAAATTCATATTGAAGCCTCGCCTTCTCTGCATATTAATGAAACTGAACACACTAGCTAGCAACATAATTATACCAAATATGAAACAAAACAGACATGTGATTGTTAAACTTGACATCACCAACAAAAACAATAGGGCACATTTACAGTCCATGGGCTATTTGTGTACCAAATGTGACATGAATCGAGGTTACCATTCTTAAAATACCATGCTTACAAGCTCTTTTCAGCAAAATCATATTACGCCATGCATACTATAAAAATTATGAAATTCAATGTTTTTAAAGCATGAACATGTGCACACTAGCTAGCATAATAATTATGCCAAATATGAAACAAAACAGACATTTGGTTGTTAAAATAAGAGCCTGACCTAATTAATATGCATGATATCAACAGCAAAAACAATAGGACACATCTACAGATCATGGGTAATCTGTATACCACATGTGACATGAATTAAAGGTACCGTTCTTGAGACACTATGCTTACAAGCTCTTTTCAGCAATCAATAAAATTCAATGTTTATAAACCATGAATATGTGCACACTAGCTAGCATCATAACTATACCACATATCAAAACAAAACAGACATTTGGTAGTTAAAATATGAGCATTTCAAGATTTGAACATTAAGCCTTGCCCACTCATTACTACGCATGACATCACCATCAAAAACAATGGGTACATCTATAAGAGTGTTTCAGCTGACGTCATGAGGCCACGTGACATCACCATCTTTCAGGGAAGAACGATCGTATGTTGTACACTTATTTAAACTTACAAACGCTTCTATGTTGTTATATAAGATTATTTTTAAAGATAATTATGCCGGAATCTTGCTGTGCCGTTAGTTGCACTAATAGATGTGTGCCAGGGAAATAGAAAGATGTTTTCTTTATTTCCATCTGATCACGATCGACATTCGAAGTGGGTTTCTGCTGTACAACCTTTTAACCTTCGGTTCACACTGGGATTTGTAGTGAGCACTTTATGCCAGGTTTGTAGGCTTTGTCTGCATATAACAAACAATCAGATGGCGTTCATGTCAAAGTTACTCTTTGTATACCCGGTGAAAGTATAAAACGTTAGGAAAATATGAAGTAAAATCCCAGTCGCGAACAAAAACAATAAAATTCACTGAACTGGTACTGGTAGGTAATTCAGCAGGCAGTATATTTGTTGTACGTGTGATGTGACTGAGCTGTGTGAAGACACATGAAATGCAACAATGCTTTCCCAGCAAAATGGCTTCCAGATGAGTTAGAGTCATGATGAAATCACTCTATAGACCATGCTATCTGTGTACCACACATGACATGGATCTAGTGTATTGTTCTTGAGATATCGTGCTTACAAGCTTGCTGTCACAGGCACACATACTGTGCATACATACACACATGCATACATACACCCACACACACATACACACACCAGCATCACTACATAGGTTCCATATGCTATTAGCATTGGAACCAAAATCTAAAAGGATTTTTCTCAGAAGCAACTGCTTGGAAAGAGAAAATGCTGTTTTAAAGTTTTTTTGATATAGAGAAATTGACCTGTGTTACCTGTTTTTAATACCTGTTTTTAATACCTGTTTTTAATACCTGTTTTTAATACCTGTTTTTAATACCTGTTTTTAATACCTGTTTTTAATACCTGTTTTTAATACCTGTTTTTAATACCTGTTTTTAATACCTGTTTTTAATACCTGTTTTTATACCTGTTTTTAATATCATTGAACAAAGAGTTCCAGGAATCTACAGCAGTTGAAATTTTGTTGCTGGACTGCACTGGACTGCGCTGGACTGCGCTGGACTGCACTGGACTGTACTGGACTGCACTGGACTGCACTGGACTGCACAGGAATGCACTGGAATGCACTGGAATGCACTTACAAGGTACAACAAAATTGAATGGGCTACCCTAGTACTTTGGATCATCAATAGATTGAGGTTTTGAACCACAGTATATTGGAAAATATAGCAGACGACAGCACCAATGATTCCAGAACATTTTCAGTTCTCCAGAAAGAGAAAGAGGAGGATAGAAAAGGGAAAAAAAAAAAAAAAAAAAAAAAGGGGGGGAAAAAGAAAAAAAGGGGGAAAATAAAGAAAAAGGGGGAAAATAAAGAAAAAAGGGGAAATAGAAAGGAAAGGGAAGAAAATCATTAAGAAAACAAGAAAAGAAAGAAATATTCACAAACTAAAAAACAAAATTGGTACTTCCTGTTGGATTTGGGCATTCTGTTTTAGTATCGTGATTGCGGTATACTTGCAGATATTGTTTTGAAGATGTTCTGTGGTCCCAGTCTCTTAAAAAGTAAAATATATTTTCCACACCCCTGTACCACACACAGTGTACTGTTACTTACATAATTTCCTCTGATGATGGATCACTGCTACCAGTGGGGCCACCACCAGAACTTGCAGCTCTTCCAGTGTTGCCGTCTTGGTATGACTCAGACAAAACACCAAAACGGTTGGAAAGTCCAAAGGAGTCACTGAACTGGACTTTGCTGTTTCCACCTCCTCTGTTCTGATTTTGGTTGAAGCCTCCATAACCTCCTGATTTGACCTGCTGTTGCTGGTTGTTTTGTCCATATGAATTATAGTCATCGCTAGGATACTGCCTCAGAGGGGAATTGTATTGGTTGTAACCTGAAACCAAGAAAATTACCAATATATTTGTTATATGTTCATTGTACCTTGTTGGCATGGTATGCCTGGAAAATCCCAAGATAGCAATGAATTACTATACAGAGTTTAATAAAGTAAATTTACTATATGTTTCTTAGTTTATTCATTCTAAATAATTTTGTTTTATTCGTGAAAAGAAATTTCATTTTTAACACCGAAAATGTAATCAAATTTTCAATTATTTTAATAATAACGGAATAAAGTTGTATAAGAAGAAACTCATATTGTCAATATGGTACTGCTATACTGAGATTTTACCATATGCGTTTCTACTCTGAAGGGTCATTTATCACACACTTAAGTGTTACCCATTATAACAAAATTTCCTTACATTGTAATCTTCTTTTAAAAGTATAACTTGTTATCAAAGAAGGAAAATCAAGAATATTAGAACTGTAAAACAACTCTCAACTATTTATGTTATCTGCATCATACTAATTATGTTAAACATATCAACAAAATACTATAAAGATTTTGTATACATTTTTGGTGGGAAGAAAGTATTATCTGGAACTTGAAGTGCCAATCTCAGACTCTGCTGCACTGCATGTTAGCAATACGGTCGCCAGGTCGCCAATGGCGACATAAAATTTTGATCTGGCGAGTGTATTTGTATTGCTTGTAGCCATTTTGGCGACCGGTAAAAAATTGCATTGGGAGATCGCTTCCCAGAAAAGTCAAATGTCCTGTGAGCAAGCTCGATTACAAACCCTGATTAAACACACACAACATAGGCCATAGCAGGCTTGGAAATATACAAAAAAAAGTCACTCACCAGCCTCTTATAAAGTGTGGCAACTTGGCAAGTAAATTCGATGAAACCAGTATTTCCACTCGCCAAGTATTTTTAACTACAGTACTTGCCAACACTTTTCAACTGAAATTTGACAATTTTCACACAACTAGCATACCTTTGAAGTTTCAAACCCCACATTCACTGCATAAAAGCACATGGAAATCAGCCACGCCTCCTGTGTTGATTTGTCCCGATCACTATCCAATTGAAACATGTGTAGTTATACTTTGTATCGTGTTGTATAGGGCAGTACGGTTTCCCGCGATTTGCAATAGAACGCCCCACGTGCATTAGTGAATCAATGCACTCTGTAGTAGTGTAGCGGTTTGGTACTTCCCTCAGTTGCATTGTCTCAGGTTGTGTGTAGCTATTGTTATACATTCCCTTTGTGTTCCAGGTTCAGTTCAGTTTTGTGTGTTGTGGAATGTTTTGATTGGTTCTTAGTCCTTTGCTGTTTATTCAGTTTGTCCTGGCCACATGTACATGTGTGTTATTCTCTCATTTATGGCTGCAGCAGAAGAGAGGTAGCATGTGGTCTATGGAGCTAACCAGTTTGCCAGCTAACCTTTGCTATGTACTTATGGTTATCATGTTTTTATCATACCATGTACTTTTGCCTTGTGATTCTATTACCTTTTCAAGTTATGTTATATATTGTATGTACATCAATTCTATGTACCATACTTCAAGACATTGTGTGCCAAAGCTAACTCACCTGCTTGATATACATTAGTTATTGCATTCATTAGGTCTTGTGCTTTGGCTATGGCATTACTGCTACGGTAATGCCAATGCATATTATGTACCTAATTATTCACTGGGTATCTTCTGCCCAGCACATGAGCATCACCTGCCCTGCTGACCATGCGGGTAGTCTTGTCTGCGCATTAACTTAATCGGTCAATCTACTAACCAGCAACACATTCCTAACTTACTTGGATTGTTGCTGTGGTCATGTTGGTATATCCTATTGACCTATCCCTAGCGCTGGCATATCCCACTAGTTTACTTGCAACATCCGCCGCCGGTAGCTTAGGTATACCAACATCCCCCTTTTCTTCTACTTATTAACCATTACATCTTCATTGTATGGTAGTGTTTTTTTATACTAGCACGCGCTCTGCCTATTCACTTAGTTATGCTTCTATTCATGGGGATCCTCATGTGTTCTCATCTACAGGCCCCACAAGGTGACAGCAGCTTCCTGGGCCACACCACGTCATCCAAACCAGTGGAATATAAGGTTAGTCCCCAGAGTAGCTGCCCTGCACTTTTTTGTATTCATTTCTATGCATGTGTGGGAAGACACTCCCTGAATAGTACGTAACTTTGTGAAAGAAAAGTATGAAGATTTTCGCTGGGTGCACCGCGGGGCCGGTGAATGAAAATTCCTGTTATTTTCTGGTTACATATGTAAGTTGTTACCTTGCTGTCAAAACTCTAATATGATGTGATTTGTGTGTTTTTTGCTTGTTTTTTGTTTTTGTATTAAGAAAAATATGTTGAAGTCATTACAAAGTTATCATGACCTTCATTGATGTGTCTATGTCTGAGTGTCTCACCACTCCTAAGCGGTTTTTTTTATTTTTTAATATATTTCTATATTAAGATTTAAAAGTATGTTGACGTGATCTGAAAGAACATTATTAATTTAAAGACACAATGCACTGTATGTTCTGCACTCGCATCTCGATATCATTTTTTGTTCTAGACTGTTGTTATAGTAGTTCACAGGTGATTAAATAAATATCAGATAATGAAGGAAAAAATCCAAACAAAATTGTTTTCTTTCATGGGAAAATTTCCATGTACGATCACTTTACAAGTTCACAGCTATTTGCTTTTATAAGAATCCCAGGGGCCGAAATTTGCTTATGTGCCACGGGATAATATCCTAAAACCATGTGTCATCAGCATCACAACATAGAATGGAAAGGGAGTGGCTTAATTTAGCAAGCCCCAATACAGATGAAATTCATTCACACAGTACAACAATCAATACAAGACAGTGAGGGAGAAGCAATGAGTGAGCCCATTATCTAATCAAAACATCTTGAGCTGAAAGGTGGGGAATTCCTGTGTTTCTTTCCTTTTACTTATGTGTACACCTGTAACTAGAAGTTAAGATCGCAATGTGACAATTCGTTACCATTTGGTATGTATGTAAGTTATGTACGTGTAACTATGCGAATGATGTTGAGTGAACAGGGCCCTGATGTACGTGTTGTTGCTATGCATGGTTTTATGCTGTTTAAAATGTACTGCTTTCAGCCTCTGGCCCGTAGGACATTTTGTGTGGTCAGAATACAAGGTTTTTAACAGTTTTAATGTTTCTAATTGTGACGAATTAATTTATAATTTTGGCGACCAAATAATTGGTGTAACTTGCCACTGTTTTTTTGTGTTTTTTTTTATGATCAAGGCCTGGTGCAGGGCTGGAAAATACTATAAAAAAAAAGAGACATTCACCAATCATTTCTACTTACATGTTGTGTGGCGAGTACAACAGTATATTTTAATATTTCTACTCGGCACAATTTTTATTTTGCTTGCCTTTGGCAAGATGGCGAGTGGTTTTTCCAACCCTGGCAATGTGGCCCTGCATGGAACCATCAGAGCAATTATAAAATGCATTACCAACGGAAAGAAAATATAGTGCTCAACTTTAAGAAGGAAATAAGGTCATAAATGTTGAGCCGAAGATCTTCACTGCGTAATGTTGCTATTGGAAAAAATAGTTTTTGATATGGATTTAAAAGTTACATGGTTGGAAAGAGCTCTTCAGCAAAAACTCAAAACTAAACAAAAAATGAGTGAAATTGGTTGTAGGAATCCAATGTTTTGGTCCTTCAAATTTTAATGATATGCACCAATGATGCCATGACAGCCAAAAATGCATTTTTCTTAAGGCCTGCACTTTCATTTTGTTAATTCAGAAAATGTCTGAACTTGCCTATCTAGCAGAATGGGCAACATTCTACCATATAAAACAAACTTCACCAACATATTTCATTGATTAAACTTTTTGGAATTGTTCGAATATTGGAAAAAATGATATTAATTGATGTTGTCCTATTTGACCTATAAGGGTGTATCAGCTGACATCATGAGGTTATGTGACTTTCTTTAAAGGATTAGTTCAGGGGTCAAGCATGTTTATCTTATATGAAAGAGGACTTCAAAAGAAACAAAATGGTGAAGAAAACATTCAAAAATCTGATTCCGTTAAGGAAATATTTAAGTTTAAAGTTTGGTATTATTTGTGTAGAAACGACTGAAATCAGACTAGTTGTGATGTCATTACCTCAGATTCCTCAGAGTCCTTATGTATTCTATCATATTTTGTCCTGCAATTTTGTGGCTTAAAAACCATGGGATATGTCAAAAAAGTAGTAAAACTGAATCTAAGAATGGTATTTAAAATATACAACCTGAAGAAAGTTTGAAGAAAAATAATTTAAATAGTGAAAAAATTAAATAAACTTTCTTTAAAATACATAAAGACTTTGAGGATTCTGAGGCAGTGACATAAGAAATTATACCAAACCTTAAACTTAAATATCTCTTAACGGAATAACATTAATGAATGCTTTCTTTACTATTTTGTTTCTTTTGAAGTCCTCGTTTATAAAAGATAATCATGCTTGACCCCTAAACTAATCCTTTAAATCCCTATTTTGACGGTAAAAACCACTGTCGTCTGCTATACACTTATTTGAACTTACATACGTTTGCATGTTGTTATATAAGATTATTTTTGTAAGATAATTATGCTGGAATCTTATTGTGCCATTAGTTGCACTAATAGATGTGTGTAGAGGGGAAAAAAGACATTTTCTCAATTTCCATCTGAACCTGATCGACGTTTGAAGTGGGTTTCTGCTGTACAAAGCAATGGCTTTCAATGTACGGTAGGCCGTACACATTAAGATTTGCAGTGAGCACTTTATATCAGGTATGTAGGCTTCGTCTCAGTATAACGAACAATCAGATGGCATTAACGTTAAACTTACTCTTAGTATACTGGGTGAAAATATAACTTACTTAAGGGAAATATGAAGAAAAATCGGAAGCGAGCAAAAACGGCAATCAGTAAAATTCACTGAACTGGTATTGGTAGGATAGCATGTAGTATGTTTGTTGTATGTGTGATGTGACTGAGCTGTGTAAAGAGGCGTGAAACGCAATGACACTGCTTCCCTGCAAAATGGAGTTAAGAGTCACATGATGAAATCCCTCAATTGACCTAAATAAGTGAAAATCAACTTCAGCATGGATTATTATTTTGACAAAATGTGGTGTATCTTTATGTCAAATTGATCATAGATTACATTAAAATTATAGTGATAAAAAAAACACTGATACAAAGAAAACAGAAATAAACAAATAGGTTTTCAAAACTTATCGAGTAATCGTTGGACTTTACTGTGTGTAGAAACAAACTATGGGAAGGAGATGGGGTGGTGATCTACTAGTTATTATACACATCCTTCAGTACGGCTTGACACTGGATAGCCAGCCATCACCAACAGCAGCCATACTAACATGACTGGCATCAGTCTGATGGTACATTGGGGAGTACTGCAGTGTTAGTGAAATTTGAAGTTTTTTTTTAAATGAAGGTTTCGATATTTAAAGACATCAAAAGTTAGGTAATAATCTAACACTCGTCTGACCTTATTTTACTTTTGACAGTAGTCGGCCTAGCCTCACCTAGGGTTAGTACTAGGCCTAGAACTTTAGAAGTTAAACTGTCTAATTCGATTCGCGGAACTGGCATATAAATAATTGCTATGTAACTGCATTTAATAACGTTTCCCAAATTGCAGGCTAAGTTAAGTAGTTTTTCTTACCGGTGCTACCTCCAACTTGATTCCTTGGATGTTCAAATCTACAACGGTCGCCAAATCGACAATCTCCACGCAGGAAATATTTACAGACAACCATCACTACGGCCTGCAAGATTTCGTGACCCAAAAAATCCTTTCCATTGACTTTTAAGCAGTGCCATGGGGTAGCACAAAATGATTAAAAACTTCAAGTATACAGACTACTTATTATTATTATTATTATTATTATTATTATGGATTTTATATGGTGCACATATTTGTACATAAACATACATTCAATGGCGCCTTTCACAAAAAGCATGAAAAAATAAATGAGTTTTTAATTTCCGTTTAAATGAGCTAAACTTTGTACATTCTCGCACCTCACTGGGAAGAGTATTCCATTGTTTTGGTGCATCAACTGCAAACGAGCGATCACCCAGTGTTACACAGTTCGTGTATGGTATCTTGAAATTCTTTTGGCGATTTGATCGTAGGGTATATTGACTAGTGTTTGTATTGACGAACATTTCTTGGAGGCATGTAGGTGCATGGCCATTGATACGTTTGAAAGCTAAGCAGAGAGCTTTGAAAATTACACGCCATTTTATTGAAAGCCAATGAAGCTCTATCTACAGACATATGACGTCCCTATTTGTTTAGCCGGTGATTTTAATGCAAGGACAACTACGCTTGATGATTTTGTTAATTTGGAAACAGAAGCTAAAAAATGACCATGATTCTTCATTAGTGAATTTCAATTCTTTGAACGCACTTTTTTGCTTTGACACTTCAACTGCACCTGTCTGTAAAAATAGATCAAACCGTGATGGGAAAGTAAACAATACTGGCACACAACTGATTGACATTTGCAAAACATTTACTTTATATACTAAATGGTAGGACTGGCAAAGACAGTGGTGTTGCTGATTTTACTTGTGTTTGCTCCTCTGGAAAGAGCGCTGTTGATTACATTATTTTTTCACCTGGTCTTATATCAACTATTACATATTTCTTCATTGAAAATTTGGATACTTGTATTTCTGATAAACAGAAGCTTGTTGTAGTTAAAATCAGTAATCAAGGTATTGATAACAGTTTTAGCAATATCGAGCCTGATAATGTTGTTAACTCTCCCGTTGTTGATAATTATTATTTTACTGGTAGTATTGCACTGATAGTATTAGTGAAAGCCAGACTGGTTTCAGAAAACAATATTCTACATTATATCATGTTTTTGCACTTTTTGTTTTTTGCACTTTTTGTTTTTTTCATATAGATTGATGACATTTATCTTAGCCAAAAAAAGAAGTTATTCTGTGCTTTTATTGATTACAGAAAGGCGTTTGACTTGATAAATAGATCAGCACTATGGACAGAACTTATAGCTAGCGGAGTGTATGGTAAAATTATCACGGTTATATATATATTTTATCAAACAAAGCCAAATCTTGTGTCAAAGTCGATAATTTAATTTCACCACTTTTCAGCTGTGATACCGGTATTCGCCAAGGTGAAAATCTCTCACCATTACTGTTCTCAATTATTCTCAATGACCTTGAGAATTTCTTGAGAAAAAAGGTGGAGTAATTGGTTTAGATCATATAGATTCAGAGGCTATTCATTTCCTAAGTACTAATGATGTGTAAGTTTGGTTAAGGCTTTATGTCCTTTTATACGCTGACGATTCAATCTTACTAGTATCTGAATATGAAACAGATCTCCAGTATGCACTTAATCAGTTAATAGCATATACATGTATTGTAGAACATGGCAACTTTCTGTAAAAACTAACAAATCTAAAATTGTTCTTTTTCTAAAAGAAAATTGTAAAACAAACCATCATTCAAATTTGGTAATGACATTATTGAAGTAGTTGATGATTATACTTATCTTGGTGTTGTCTTTAGTGTTAATGGTAAACTTAAAAAGGCAATCAGCAAGCAAATAACGTAAGCCAAAAATGCAATGCTTGCCATTCTCTCTAAAGCAGCCAAACTATGTTTGCCTATTGATATTACACGTGATCTTTTCGACAAATTAGTCTTGCCAATTCTTCTTTACAGTTGTGAAATATGGGGTGTAGAGAATAAAAAGCAAGCTGAAGTTTTTACAGGAACTTTCTCATAAGGGTGATGGGACTTAATAAACGTACTGTATGCAGTATGCTTGATGGGGGTGTAGGTAAATACAAATTGTGTTCAGTAATTGCACACAGAATGGTTAGCTTTTGGAGCCATCTCATAACAGGCAAGCAGATAAAGATCTCATGCAGAATTTATTGTTTGATGGAAAAAATGGATGAATCTCTTGCTAGTGATTTTAATTCACGGTGGATTACCAAAATTAAAGATGTACTTAACAATTGCGGTTACAGCATTAAAAGGGTTTAATCAAGATAAGCATGATTTTAAGTGGTTTAAACAATCTCTTAGTTCGCGTTTGCAGGACATTGATAAACAAAGTTGGTTAAGTGAAGTCAATAATAATAATAGACTTTGTTACAATTACAGGATATTTAAATCGAGTCTTTATTATGAGAAATATTTAGATAAACTCGATAACAACCACTGGCTTATAATGACATTATTCAGATTATTTAAAATTTCCAAGCAATTCATTCAATCCAATTGTGGATGACAAAATATGCAGACGTTGCAAGAGAGACGGTCTAAAGAAGGGTGGGGGTGAATTTCATTACTTATTTAACTGCAATCACTTATCCCAGGATAGAGCTAAATATTTAAGAAGCTACTTCTATCAACACCCTTATCTTCAATTCCAATAACCTCCGTGTGTTGTCAAATGAAATCAAATTGATCAAAATCATTAGTGAGAAGTTCAAATAAGCACGTGCCTCACATTCCCGTGTATCCATCCATTTTTTTACATCATAAACTTTTAATTGATTTTGTGTTACCTTTTCCAACGTTGCTGTAAATCAATATGTAGTAGTTTACATCTTCCATTCAATTTCATTTTCTTTTCCTTTTTCATTACATGTATTTAGCGTAAATACCACTTTTCACCTTTTATTGCCTTTTATTATTATTTCCTTTCGTTTTATTCTTGCATTCCATCTGTATTTTGTTATGTTCTATATATCATACCCGGAATGGGTAGACAGAGTATGAAATAAACTTGTAAACTAGTAGACTGTATGTTTTGCTGTATGCGAATGAGTATATCATTTTAAAATGAAACGGATCTCCAGAACAGGGGCGGAGCCAGAGGGGACGAGGGGGTAGGGGGAGGCATGTCCCCCTGAGATTTTAATACCTTTTTACCATGAAATAATTCTTAGTCACGGCTTATATTAACAAAACAAAAAAATCGGGAAATTTCAATCATTTTGGGGGAAATCCCTTTCAAGGACAAAGAGGAAAGAGAGGAGGAGTAGAGGGAAGAAGGTGGAGAGAAGGTAAATAAGGAAAAAAAGTTAAGGTAATAAAAGGAAGATGATTAAGGTAAGGCATAGAAGGAAAAAAAGGGAGGTTTAGATCAGGTTTAATAAATTGCTGTTGCGGAGAAAGGTGATGAAGTTGGAGGTAGGATTGTTCTTGAATAGATCAGAGATGGAGAGGTGTGACCTGGAGTTTAGGCATATGGGACAGTTTAAGAGGATATGCTTGATCAAGAGGTCGGTGTTGCAGGTAGGGCAGAGAGGAGCAAGGGAGTCGAAAAGTAGATGAGAGTGGGTGAGAAAGATGTCGCCGAGGGGGATACGGGTGATAACAACATCCTCCCTGCAGTTGCGACTGTGCAGGGGAAAGTTGGTCCCGACTTCGGGTTTGGTGGTGTAAAGTTTGTTACTGGTCTCGAGATTCCAGGAGTCTTACCAGGTCTTACTGAGGTAGCTGGAAGTATAGACACGGAGGTCTTAGTGTGGGATAAGTAAAAGAGATATGTGATTCGACAGAGCGATGTTGGCGGCTCTGTCGGCTCTCTCGTTGCCCAAAATGCCGACGTGGCTTTTTTTGTTTTTAAGAAACAAAATTGCCTAAAAGTTAACTATTAATTTGAACAATTGTCCTAGAAAGTAAAGGGGCGCGGGAGGGAAGGGGGGTCTAGGACCTTCTCGGACCACTTTTCTCATGCTGGCTATGCCACTGCCACATCCTTACTTCCCTCCCCTCCACCCTTCCCCCCCAACCTCCCCCCACACACACTTTCAATCCGAAAATCAGTTTTATTTTTTCACATTGAAAACGCATCATTGTTAGACCTAGAGAACAACAAGGCCCAGGAAAAACTAACATTTGGGGTCCCTTATATCTCGAAATATTGTAAGGGCAAAGAATTAAGGCATTCTTTGTCCAATCTATACCGTTTTTTACCAATGTAACTTGGTTTTTTCTCTGTGGCTATTTAAAAAAAAATATTATGGTCATTAATCTTGTTTTGAGATCTCCTGATCATCAAAAAAATTATACTTAATACATTTGGGTTTTCCTGGGGCCAAGGCCTCCTCTTGGCGGCACCGGTTATTAATGGGGTGGGTGTGGGGAAAGGACGGGGAATGTGCCGTGTTTCCTGAAACCCTTTTTAACCGATGTATTTTTTGCAATTGACAAGTGCATCATAATAGGTTGGTAGCAAATTTCTTAGACTTGTTGGTTCCATCAATTCCTTATCAAGAATGGTGTCATATTACAATTGTAAACCGCTAAGAGTAGCTACATGCACAGTTCTTTCTGTCTTTGTATTCAAGGAACTAATCATTTACGCATCAACTCATATTGTCCAATTAAGACTGCAGATTTTCGTGAAAATGATGAAAATTAGAATTGCTCTGTTTCATGTATGTAAATAGTGAATAAAAAGCTGATCACACCCTGTATGTAGATGTTCATGCTCTTCAATCCTGCCAAATTTCACAAATTTCTGGCCAAAACCCTTTGACTAGAACTGACTAGATACATTGCAAACATAGGCGACACAAGTTAACAGATTTGTCCCACGTTATAACCTCAACGACGTACCTATTAAAAATGCCCTGGCTGGTTAGATGTAGGAATCTCATATCCACACAACAGAAGACTTTCACATATCGCAGACAGTTGAGTCCACACAAGAATGTACACATATAGAGGGAATGGAGAGGGGGTACCTTTCAAAATACCTTGATACATTAAGTCAATTGGTTTGTTTCAAGAGCTTCTTTGCGCAAAACCATTGGTATACAAAGTTATATTCACACAAGCCTATGAAATCTCGAAGTCCTCACAACAGAGTACTTTCACATATCGAGCCGGGATATCGAGTCCACTCGTCGACAGTTAACTGGTTAACTCGACATTGCGGTGGTTCACAATAGAAAATACCGTGATACATTAAGTCAATGGATTTGTTTCAAGTGTTTTTTTTTTAAGTACGCTAATCCATTGGTAAACAAAGTTATGTTCAAGTGGGTTTAATCAAGGAAGTTACCACTTTAGTTTTGATGTAGGAATCTCTTGGTCACGCAAGGCTATGAAAACTTCCAAGTCCACACAATAGAGCACTTTCAATATCGTGTCCACTTGCCGACAGTTAAGTCCATATTGTGCTGCTTCACAATGTCCACATAAATGGGGAGTTTTACCTATTTAAAAAACCCTAGATGCATCAAGTCAATATAAATGTTTCAAGTGTTTCTTTGTAGTACGCTAAGCCATTGGTATACACAGTTATTTTCAGGTTGGTTTAATGCAGCAATCTCATGTCCACACAAGGCTGTGAAAACACGAAGTCCACACAACAGAGCATTTACAAGTATGTGTGTACGTGTGCGCGCATGGGTGCGTGTACGTGCGCGTGCATGGGTGCGTGTGCGTGCGCGCGCATGGGTGCGTGAGCAACAATTAATTTTGTGACACTTATAACTCAAAAAATGTAATACACACATGAACCAAAATTGGTGGACGGGTACCCCTGGCCCGGAACTTTTTTTCTCCTAGGTTTTGGGATACAAAGGTAAAAGGTCCAAAGGTCACAGGTCAAATGAGACAGGGTTTTGGTGATGGCTGTATCTTTTGAAGGAATTACTTGGTATCTTTACAAATTGCATAGGTGGATAGAGTTAAACATTCTCAAAAATTTAAAAGTAATCGGAGGTCAAAGGTCATGGGTTAGAAGTCAAATAAGTGCTTTTTGTGCAAAATTTTGCGGATTCTTAAACTTGAAAAGTAAAAGACCTATGTCAACCTTATGTTGTACCATGACACCTTGGTACATGAATTTGTGTCCCGTATAGACTCTGGGATCAAAGTCAACGGTCAAAAGGTTACAGAGCTATTAATCCTTTTACCATTTTCCCCTATAGTTATGGAATGGTAAGTGTGACGTGAGCATGAATGGTTTCATACAGTAGGGGACGATAAATGTGAACAGTTTCAGAAGTTATTTCAGTGATTGGGATCAGAGGACGGAGGCCAATATGTAATTTTAGAGGGTACAATTATGTACTAATTTGTACAATTTTTGTACCACTTTAAATTCCGAAAGTGCTAGATCTATACCAACCATAGGTTGTACCATGATCCCTTGGTACATTAATTTGTGTCCCGTAGACTCTGGGGTCAAAAGGCCAGAGGTCACAAAGCTATTGACTTCTTTTCATCATTTTCTCCTATGGAATGGTAAGTGTGTAGTGAGCATAAATGGTTTCAAACAGTAGGGTACGATAAATGTGAACAAATTCAGCAGTTATTTCAGTGATTAGGGTCAGAGGTCAGATGCCAAACATGTGATTTTAGGGGGTAATCATGTACTAATTCGTACAATTTTTGCTCCAGTCTTAACTCAAAAATATAAGACCTATACTAACCCTATGTTGTACCATGATACCTTGGTGCACGGTTGCCCCGTAGACTCTATATATTTATTATTCGATGTGGTTAATGGGAGAGGAGGGGGGGGGGGGTCACTTTTTGACTAAAGCTTCGCTCCTCCTACCGTTTTGTAGGCCCCTATATAGTTTTTGTTTGTGTTGGTGGTGTTAAATTGGGCATTTTATTGGGTGATTATAATCTTTTTATCCCGTCATATTAATTTCCCACCCGGCCACATAATGAATCCATTTACACTCCCCCTTACAAAAGTAAAACTGGAACAGCTTTAAAACAAATTTGAAATCATGTAGTTTAGCATAATCATTACATGATCACGGGCCTGAAATAAATTTATATAACTTGGTCAATGCTTTAGCGCTTTTGACGGATATTTTTATTGGGTAAATTAGGTAACTAATCTGTCTGAGCCCTTAAGTTCATCTTGTTATGTATTCCCACTCGGCCACATACAGAATCAATTTACCCCCCCCCTCCCCCATCCCCTCCCCTCCCCCCACCCGCCACATCCTCACAAAATTAAAACCGTAACAGGTTATGGTGTAGACACCTTTTGAAAAGTTGGGGACCAGGGCACGACTTCTTAGGCAGTTAGGGGCACTAGGGCGTAACTTTCCGGCGAAAATTTGCATTTTTCCGACGTATTAAAAAAAGATATGTCTATACAATTACACGATTTAGTACAGTTGTGGACAGATCATCCCCCTCCCCTCCGACCAATGCGGTGGAACTGAAGTTTTAAACGTGGTACTGCGTAACAATGTGTGCCCGATATCGGGCATCTGGCAAGGCCTATAGGGCATTGGTTGGGGTCCAGAGGCCGAAGTCCCTAAAAGCTTCGAAGATTTCTTGTTTTTGATGCTCCAAAATGGCTGAAAATCAACACAAAGTTTGATTGATGAAAAGAAGACAATTTTGTTCTAATGTTGAAATCACTCAGATAATCATTTGGGTAATCATTTCTAAACAGACAGAGAGGAATTATTCTTGCAAATTGAGTCAATTTAGGCAAAATTATGAGTTTTTTGTGCGAAGCCTTAGGTTAGCTTGGATCCAGGGGCGAATTACCCGTGAAGCTATGAAAAATTATTGATTTTTATGCTCCACAATAGTTTAAAATGAACACAAATTTCCAAAATGATGAAAAGAAGACAATTTAATATTTGTTTTAATCTATTCAGATAAGTATTTGCAGAATTTTCCTGCAAATTGAAGAAATTCAAAGAAAATTAAGGGGTTTCCTCCAAAATGGAAAATATTCTCCCGAAAATAAAAAAATTGCACAAAAATTAAAGCAAACTTCACAAAAAGAAAAACAAATTTACGTAAAGTGAAGCAAATTTTCCGAAATTTGAGAGAAACTTCTCGAAAATTGAAGAAAATTTCCTAAAAATGAATGACATTTGGACGAAAATTGAATCAAATTTCCCCAATATTATGCCATGGAACCTGACTCTGACTGGCCCCTTGTCCCGGTTCTAAACCCCTGCTTGGAAGGTTGGATCCGTAGGGACGAAGCCCCGGCATGCAACTCTAAATATTTCTTGATTATGATGGTCCACAATGGTTTAAAATCAATACAATTTTCCAAAATGTAAGTGATGAAAAGAAGACAATTTCAGATTTTATTGTTGATATTTACTCGGATAAAATTTACCACTTCGAAACAGGCAGAGGAGAAATTTGCTCTGAAAATATTTAAAACAATCGATTAAAATTTTGGACTCATTGGCGAAGCTTCGGAAGCTCTGAAGATTTGTTTGCCTTTTATTTGCAAAAAAGATTTAAAATTATAGCACAATATCAAAAGAGGACAATATCACATTCGAATGTGAAATCTACTGAGAGAACTGGGTAAGCATTTGGGTTACCATTTCTAAACAGGCATAGGACAGTAGGAGAAGTTTCTCCTGAAATTGAGAAAACTCGGGCAAAATTGTGAGGTTTATGGATAAAGCCCTGGTTTGAAGTTTATTGTTTTTAATGCCCCAGAATGGCTGAAAATCAATGCAAAGTTCCAAAGGTCAGGGAGCGAAGTCCCCAAAAGCCCATTAATGCCCCAAAATATCTGAAAATTAGCACGAACTGATCAATTTTGGAAAATCAACACACAGCTGATAATTTTTGGAAAATCAACACATAATAAATTTCGAATTTCCCCTGAAAATTGATCAAATTTGGGTAAAATTGTGGGGCTCAAATGTGAAGTATTGTTCTAAAGTTGTTGTTTTTTGCCCCAAAGTGGCTTAAAATCAACACAAAAATGAAATGTAATTGATAAAAAAAATATAACAAATCAAATTATAATGTTAAAATCTACTCAGATAAGCATTTGGGTTACCATTAAACACTGTCAGACAGAAGAGAAATTTCCCCTAAAAATTCGTCCACAATATTGATGGGTTCATGGATGCAGCTCTGATAGGGTCCAAGGGGCAAATTCCCTGGGCGATTCAAGGAAATAAATAACTACGATTTTATCCAAAATATTTTCAAAAGTATTTTGTATTTCGCGAAGAAACACAAACATAAAGTTATAACGATATTAATTTCTCTACAATACTAGGCCACTTTTTTACACGACGAAAATTAGAATTCCACTACAAACAAACTTTTCGCACCCCCCACACCACCTTAAAGTTACGCCACTACTTAGGGGGCATTTCCCAAGTCATATACATTTCAGTCTGATATCATTAGTGAGCCCAAAATAACAAAATAGGCCTTAAAATGGCACTTAATTTTTAGAAGGGTACTTTTCCAATGTGGGACTTTCTCCGTATATATGGGACTGACAAAAGTCTGTAAATAAAATTAATGATCGACACACAAAGGCATATTGTTCATGACTTTTCTAAAAGAAAATTCTTTGGCAATTCAAGGACACTTTTAACAGGAAAAGCTGGATATCTTTAATGAAAAGTCAGAGAAAGTATCTGTTTCTATGGGTCAGTAATTAAGAGGCATTTCATTTTAAAAAGGGGCACTATTGTAATATATTTGTTTAAGAGTTTACGCACATTCCACCAGTTCTTGCACCTTTGACAGTAATTGAGTAATTGAAGGACACTTTTTATTAGGGGGCACTTTTGTCATTTTCGGAAAAGTGGGGAGACATGCTCCCTTGGAACTCCCGGTTTCTACAACTATGGGAACAGGTTAAAGACAAATTTGCCATTATGTTTCTTAGTCATAATCACGGGCCTGAAATAAACTGTAAAATTGTCAATGCTTTAGCGATTTTGACGGATATTTTTGTTAATTTTATAAACAAATTATAATAGATTAAAAAATATATAAAAAATACACATACACACACACAAATACTTTCGGGAACGCACATCAACTTCAAGTAAGGATCCTTAATTGCTCCCAAGTTGCAGCGACATACGTATCACTCTAGTGCTTTTTATTTTGGAACTTCTTGTTTGACTAATTTTGGAGCACTATATTTCATAGCAAATACCTGGTTTGATTTATTGTCATATTAACAAATTTAAGAGAAAAAAAAAGAAGAAGATTAGTATTCTTAGAGGTAATGATAATCCCCTTATTTCCCAAATTCTCCCTTTCCCTCCCATAAAGCCATGAAATCAATTCTGACCAAGGAGCTTCTATGTGTAGAAGCTCCTTGTTCTGACTGACAACTAATCAGATTGCGTTTCAAACCGTCAAACTTATTCGGAGACTGTATTCAGTGACACTGTCAGATTAGAATGTCAAGAATTTGACCTCGGGTGAATTTCAGCGAGAGTCATTTTTCGCGAAGCTAGGCTAGCTGGATCGGAATATCGTCAGCGGTATCTTCCGGGGAGGGCCTTCCAATGAGAGAAACCGAATTTGTTTTTGCTGTTGAAGACAGAATTGTTCTAGGCCTACTAGTCGGCAGTGAAAATGGTTTGAATGAAGCGTTCGATATGAATCAACAGTACAGACATTACATGCAAGACACGCTTGCAAAAGAATTCCGCTGAAGACAACTCGTAACACAGATCTTCATTGAGTTAAGGCCTATTTTACCGCATATAAAGGATGTGTTAAGAATAACATTAGGCCCACTGAGACTGACAAAGTTCAACAAGATAAGCTTTCACTGTTTCAGGTCTGAGAATGAGAATTTAGATTATTTTTACTATCATTGTCAAGTGAAAGGTATCTGTTTGTCAGTTTGTCAGTTGTAATATTCATGTTCACGTTACTGTAGCTTTGGAGAAACTTTAATCAAATTCTGACGGCCTACATCTCATTCTCCGACTCGATCTGACAACTTTTTTTGCAATGGTTAATTTGAGTTTTTAGGATTGTAGCCCAATTTGACACTGTTAATGACACAGGCTAGTGAAACTGCCATCTGTTTTATTACTACCAATTTGCAATATTTGTGTTGCTTTGAAACTCTTTTACATGTGTGTATTATGATTTCTTGAAGACTTCAAAACAAAACAATGGATGACATATTTTCACAAATTCGAGAAGGGAATGCGGTATTTGTAAGAGTATGGCTGGATAAAGTGGAAAATGACCCAAATCAAGGGTGAGTAGCACTGACAGGTTGTAAGCATTTAATTTGTAATAATTGTCTCACCGAATGAAAGGAATAAACATCTGTTTGGATAATGTTACTATAGCAAAAGTTGTCTTTAAATTTAATTGATTAAGGAAAGAAGAATCCAATTAGGCCTAGGCCTACTCTATATAAATGATATCTTTTGGCAATACTGATCTATCTCCATCCTTTTAAAGTTAAATTATCTTAAGGATGGAAAGAGACACAAACTGGATTAACTTTCACTCAAACTTGTTTAAGCATCACTAAGACTATTGTTTGGCTTTTTGTACATTTAGACTAATATTTTCATTATAAAAATTTACATGAGAATTTGCTTGAATTTATTGTGATTGGGGACATTAGAGCATTGAGTTCTTACAAACATTTCATATGCGATCTGGATGGAGACTTAACCCATCACTTATAGGACATGCGCAAAACAAACAGAAAATACTTGGGAGCAGAGCATTTTAAGATTTAACAATTGTCTTGCAGGATTGCCTCCCAGGTGTCTTAAATGGAGGTCACACCATCCTTTACACCATCCCACCACTTGCAAGTTAAAGCATCTTTTAATTCTTTCTCTCCAAAGATTTTTACATGAATGGGAACTCAAGATATATTATCTGTTCAGCAATTCTGTTTATAATTATCATATCATTTTGTTTTTTAATATAAGGGATGACCATGGATTTAGCCCAATGCACTGGGCTGCCAAAGAAGGAAGAACAAATATTGTAGAAATGTTGATTGGACGTGGAGCAAAAATCAACGCAACTAATATGGGAGACGACACAGCGCTTCATTTAGCAGCTGCCCATGGTCACAGGGAAATTGTTGTAAAGGTAATATGATACATTTGGTTAGCTAAACAGTCAAGAGATTATGTTCAAGTATGCTTGACTATTGAACACCTGCAAGTAAAGTACTTAAGTGTGTAATTGAACTTATTGGAATTTATAACTGATTGCAAGTTCTATTTGACAAATTGTTCCTTTTTGTAACTTAAATTTTAATACTAGGCTATGTAGTCTTATTCTAAAGTACAGTCTCTTCAGCTGTCACATTTTGTGATTAAAGTTAACACCAGAGGGAGCTTTAAGCAATTTCAGTGCCAAAACATGCACAAAAAAATCAGTTACACAAGTCTTTGAAAAATGGTCATTATTTGTTCCTGTATGTAAAATCATTCATCATTCATTTGAAAGGAAGCCTTTGGGTAGAGGGAGAATCAAAAGAAGCCTTTGGGTAGAAGGAGAATCAAAGGAAGCCCTTGGTTAAAAGGAGACTCAAAGGAAGCCTTTGGGTAGAGGGAGAATCAAAGGAAGCCCTTGGGTAGAGGGAGAATCAAAGGAAGCCTTTGGGTAGAGGGAGAATCAAAGGAAGCCCTTGGGTAGAGGGAGAATCAAAGGAAGCCCTTGGGTGGAGGGAGAATCAAAGGAAGCCTTTGGGTAGAGGGAGAATCAAAGGAAGCCCTTGGGTAGAGGGAGAATCAAAGGAAGCCCTTGGGTAGAGGGAGAATCAAAGGAAGCCCTTGGGTAGAGGGAGAATCAAAGGAAGCCCTTGGGTAGAGGGAGAATCAAAGGAAGCCCTTGGGTAGAGGGAGAACCAAAGGAAGCCCTTGGGTAGAGGGAGAATCAAAGGAAGCTTCTGGGTAGAGGGAGAATCAACGGAATTCCTTGGGTAGAGGGAGAATCAAAGGAAGCCCTTGGGTAGAGGGAGAATCAAAGGAAAAGGAAGCCCTTGGGTAGAGGGAGAATCAAAGGAAGCCCTTGGGTAGAGGGAGAATCAAAGGAAACTCTTGGGTAGAGGTAGAATCAAAGGAATCCCTTAGGTAGAGGGAGAATTAACGGAATCCCTTGGGTAGAGGGAGAATCAAAGGAATCTCTTGGGTAGAGGGAGAATCAAAGGAAGCCCTTGGGTAGAGGGAGAATCAAAGGAAGCCTTTGGGTAGAGGGAGAATCAAAGAAAGCCCTTGGATAGAGGGAAAATCAAAGGAAGCTCTTGGGTTGAGGGAGAATCAAAGGAAGTTAAATGAATGGTTTTTTTGCAGGAGATGATGTTCTGAATAGTGGCGGAAGTACGCTGTGGCCTGTGTACACTTGATTGCAATAATAGTTATGCTTTATCTTCGTTTACAATATGATTTTTGCAACATTTTGTGAAGATGCTGTGATAACTTAATGTCTAGCCAGGGCATATGTGCCCTCATTTGCATGTACCACAAACATTGGAAATGAGCACCATTTTTAATGAGCCTCTTAGCATATGTGCTCTCCTTTGCATGTACCACAAACATTGGAAATGATCACCATTTGTAATAGGCCTCAGCATATGTGCTCTCATTTGCATGTACCACAAACATTGGAAATGAGTACCATTTGTAATGAGCCTCTTAGCATTTGTGCTCTTATTTGCATGTACCACAAACATTAGAAATGAGCGCCATTTGTAATGAGCCTCTCAGCATATGTGCTCTTATTTGCATGTACCACAAACATTGGAAATGATCACCATCTGTAATGAGCCTCTAAGCATTTCTAGTGGTACCCGTGGACTTAGCTTAGGTCGGCCCTTTCAGCATTAATATAGTCTATACAGCATTTGTGGTAGAATTCCTATCCAATTGCATGCATTATGAGAAAACATATAGACAGGTGTTGCCAGCAAAAGCAAATCTATTTAGATCTATGAAAAATCTGATAATTGCATTTAAAGTCAGGAAGGAATTTTGAACTTTTTACAGCATTTTGTAATTTCAGATGTTAATTTGTATATTATTTCTGAATCATGTCAGGCTACCATACTTCTTAAATGGGATTAGCTGATTCTGATAAACAGTATCTTAGTCAGTTTAGTTTGAAACTTCATTCTCATCAAAGGTGACAATTTCAGAATAAAACTACATGAAGGTTTTATTTAAGTGAGTAATTTTAATTGCTAAGAAATATTATGCTTGGGATTTTAACGATTAAATGTTGAGTTATCTGTGTATGTCTATACATTTCTGTTTAATCTGATTGTGTGCTGTGTGTGGCAGCAACTTTGAGCCTGCAGATTCTTGTGTAGAAAAGCGCTACAGGTATATATAAAAACCCAATTATTGATATTGATAATTTTTACAGCTGCTCAATTGCCGTGCAGATGTCAATGTAATGAATGAACATGCAAATACGCCACTTCACTATGCATGCTTCTGGGGATATGAGCAAATAGCTGAAGTAAGTAAAACCATTTTATTATCTTATAGCAAGTACATGTACCACAGGAGGTGCAAGTGTTTTGTATGTATGATTAATGAAAACTTCATTTGTCTTTGTCTTTCTAGTGTTTGTCAGAAATTTGTCTTTTTGAAAATGATATAATTATCACTTTTCTGTTTTCCTTTGTCACACAATACAAATATATCTTACTTATTGATATATCCTTGTAAAGGGTAAAGGATAGTTAGATAGCATATATTTATGTTGGGGGAGGGGGGCGGTGGGGGGTAGAAGAATGATGTCAAAACTGCCAACAAGATTTTAAAATAAGCTTGGCATTTTTCACTTATCATCACACAAGCCAACAACATTTTCTTAATTGCCAGGCACACTATCCCTCCCACGCCCACCTGGGTTATCAATCCCCCATGGCCTTTCCTCCTACACGAAAGCTCTCCACAACCCAGCCTTATTTCGCTCCAAATACTGCCAACTCAGTAGACATTTCCATGACTTCTCTTTCCTCTTCATCAACGGCTCCACACGAGAAGACTCCTTTGCAGCCGCCGCCATCTGTCCCGGCCTCACCTTCTCCTCAAGGTTGCCCAATGGAGCCACAATCTACTCTGCTGAAGCAAAGGCCATCCTCCTGGCCTTAAACTTTGCTGAACTCTCCTTTTGCTCCCACTTTGTCATCTTCTCCAACTCTAAATCCATTCTCACTGGCATCCTCAACATGCTCTGGTCCAATCCACTCATCCTACAAATCTTCAATAAACTTCACGATCTTTCCTCAGGGAAAAAAGTTATATTTTTTTGGATCCCCAGCCACGTCGGCATTCCTGGCAACAAGAATGCCGACAACAACGATCTGTCGAATCACATCTCTCCTTTTCCTATCCTGCACTCAGACCTCCGTTTCTCCACTTCCAGCTACCTCAGTAAGACCTGACAAGACTCCTAGAATCTTGAGACCAGTAAAAAACGTCACACCATCAAACTTAAAGTTGGGACCAATGTCCCTCTGCACAGTCGCAACCGCAGAGAGGATGTTGTTATCATCTATTTTCTGGCTCCTCTCTGCCCTACATGCTGATCTCTTGATCAAGCATATTCTCTTAACCTGTCCCATATACGTGAACTCCAATCTCCAGATCACACCTCTCCACCTCCATCTCAATTTCGGATCTTTTTAAGAACAACCCTACCTCCAACTTTATCACCTTTTTCCACAACAGCAATTTATTCTGCCTGATCTAAACTTCCCTTTACTTCCATTCTCTGCCTAACGACGACGACGACGACAAGTGAACACACAATTACAATGACGGGGTCGTCGCCTGCGTATTCGGTTATGATAGCAACAATGCTATCACGAAATGCTTAATATGACCCGGACGAGAACACAGGTAGGACGTACGGACAGACATAACATCGACAACCAAGTCAATGTCCACGGCCTTTGATAACCAGTTGTGGTACACTGGCGTGTCTACCCAACCCATGCTTGAACCCAGGGCCTCGTGGTCTGTAGTCTGGTATGAAAACCGCTACACCACAGTAGGTAGATTGCCTTACCTTCCTCACCTTCCTTTTATTACCTTAACTTCTTTCCCTTACTCACCTTCTCTCCCTCTTTCCCTTTATCCCACCTCTCTTTCCTCTCTGTCCTAACTCAAGCACCTTTGTTTTTGGTTCGGATGTGATAGCATCAAGAACCTATGCGGTCATCATGGCGTGTGTGTATGTAACGGCCAGCTTGTAAACACGATATCTCACCCCTCCATCTCAATTTCCGATCTTTTCAAGAACAACCCTACCTCCAACTTCATCACCTTTCTCCACAACAGCAATTTGTTCTGCCTGATCTAAACCTCCCTTTCCTTTCCTTCTCTGCCCTACCTTCCTTTTATTACCTTAACTTCTTTCCCTTATGCACCTTCTCCCTCCTTCCCTCTATCCCAGCTCTCTTTCCTCTCTGTCGTAACTCAAGCACCTTTGTTTTTGGTTACGATGCGATAGCATTAGGAACCTATGCGGTCATCATGGCGTGTGTGTATGTAACGGCCAGCTTGTATACACGATATCTCAAGAATGGTACAGTAGATTCATGTCATATGTGGTATACATACAGCCCATGGTCCGTAGATGTGCCCTATTGTTTTTGGTGTTGTCATGCATATTAATGAGTAGGCATGGTAGGCATGGCTTAATGTAAAAATCTTGAAATGCTCTTATTTTAACAACTGCATATCTGTTGTTTCATATTTGGTACAGTTATATGTTAGCTACTTATACATGTTTGTGGTATGAAAACGTTGAATTCTTTTAATATGCAAAGTGGCGGGGCTTAAAATGATTTTGCTGAAAAGAGCTTGTAAACACGATATCTAAAGAACGATAAACTGGATTCAAGTCATATGTGGTACACAGATAGCTCATGATTTGTAGATGTGCCCTATTGATTTTGGTGGCGATGTCATGCATATTAATTAGTAGGTGGGGCTTAATGTAAAAATCTTGAAATGCCTATATTGTAACAACTGTATATATGTTTTGTTTCATATTTGGCACAGTTATATTTGCTAGTGTGTACATGTTCATTGTATAAAATTGTTGAATTTCATTAATATGCATAGTGGACAGGGCTTAGTATGATTTTGCTGAAAAAAGCTTGTAATCATGGTATCTATGGAATGATAAACTGGATTAAAGTCATATGTGATACACAGATAGCCCATGGTCTGTAGATGTGCCTTATTGGGTTTGGTGGTGATACCATGCATATTAATGAGTAGGCGGGGCTTAACCTAAAAATTTCAATTATGATGTACATGAGCAACCATACAGTATATCTGTTTTGCATCATGCTTGCTATGATAATATTGTTAATCATTGTGCACATGCTAGTGTTGTCAATAAGTATGTCTATTTTATTGATCTGCATCATGCTTGGTGGTCGTGGCTTATGAATAAATGTCCTGGAACAAATATTTCATGATGTGCAATGACATGACAGTTAATACGAAACTTGCAAATCAATCAGCATATGAAAAAAATCATCGGAACCAAAACCTTCTGGTTCTGATTAACACTTTCTTGGCACACTTGACTGTGACTGTCGCGGTGTCGTTAAACATCAACAAACCAAACCAAACCAAACGATCATCATACACTGATAGTTTTTTCCTTTTGGAATATTCTGTACATAAATATTTTGCAGACTGTTACATGTGAAGAGTTGTATCTGTAAAGGAAATCAAATTTGTGCTCAGATTGCTTCAGGAAGCTATTTGAAGATCTTGTGTCTCTGTTGGCAAGGTATCAAGAACACAGTATTGCATACAGTGTTATCATACTGTGTACTGTACCTCAGCTATTCCTACCTATGCTGTTCAAAACCTTCTGGATTAATTTGTCATTGCAGACATTTTGTCAATGAAAAGATTTCCTTATTGCAGCGGAGGAAAAGTTTGTATTTAGGGTTGGAGGGAAAAAACAAACAATTGCTTTGTGATGAATTTATGTTTATTTCTACTTTATGTTGAGGTTAATGTTTGTATCCAGTGTGTGTGAGTTAGAACTCACTTGAACCACATACTCTGGTCACATAGTACGATCATGAAATATCCTAGTACAGTTTCTTATTGGTTTGCATGCCAAGCATAATGCGAACATACATAATGGTGGTTCTGGCTGTCCAGCCCTCCACAGTTTTTCCTGAGATTTCTCTTCAGAAATGTTAAAGTTTTTTGAAAATTCCTTAGAAAGTTTTAAAGTTTTTTCAGAGTTCCTCAGAAAAAGTTAAAGTTCCTTCAGATATCCTTATGGAAGGTTAGAATTTTCTTACAAAATAATAAAGTTTTTCAGAGACACTTAAGACAAGATTGAAAACTAGTTACCTATAAAAGGCTCCAAAACATTTGATATTTCCTTAAAAGATAACTGTAAAATGATATAATTTTCCAATATTCTTCTGAGATCCTCAAGCATCTCTCTCGTAGCACTGGAGATTTAAAATCCTTAAAATTCTTCATAATATTTGGTCCCAACTGTTGTATCAGGCATGATTATTAAACTCCGCCTTTATTATTGTGCTCATTTACATAAAGTTGCTACAGTATATGAACTGACCAGACATTTTTGTATTTAGTATGCTCAGTCAGGGGAGTGTGACAGGATGTGACTGCATATGGACATAGGAAGGGATGCCATGTGGGACATGGATGGGGGCCATGAGGGACATATGATATAATATTTACCATGTGGTATATACCAAGGGCTATATCAGGCATAATTATTTGACCCTGCCTTTTTTTCTTATTCAACAACTCATTTGCATATAAGTTATTATATGAACTAACACTTTCATACATAGTATGCTTAATCAGGGGCTGTGATAGCAGGGATGAGACTTCTTATGGAGCCTATGGGATGCCATGTGGGACATGGGGTGGGATGCCATGGGGTGGGATGTCATGTGGGACATGGGGTGGGATGCCATGTGGGACATGGGGTGGGATGCCATGTGGGACATAGGATGGAATAGGATGTCATGTGGGACATGGGATGGCATGTGGGACATGGGGTCCCACTTCATTTCAAAAAGTCATTTGCATATAAGTTACTATAAGAACTGACACTTTCATACATAGTATGCTTAATCAGGGACTGATAGCTAGGATGAGACTATGGAGCCTATGGGATGTCATGTGAGACATGGGGTGGGATGCCATGTGGGACATGGGGTGGGATGCCATTTGGGACATGGGGTGGGATGCCATGTGAGACATGGTGGGATGCCACCAGTAACACAGTGTGACATAGGTTGTGATGCCATGTGTGACATAGTGTAGGAGGCAATGTGGGACATGGGGTAGGAGGCCATGGGGACATGGGATGTGATGCCTTGTGGATTATAAAGTAGAATGTAATTGGGAGAGATACCATGTGGAATCCAATATGGGACATAAGGTGGGATGCCATGTGGGACATCAGGTGGGAATCCACTGATGGGGGACACAGGGAGGGGTGCCATGTGGGACATGGTGGGATGCCATGAGTGACACAGAGTGTGACATGGGTTGTGATACCATGTTTGACATAGGGTAGGATGCCATGTGTGACATAGGGTAGTAGGCTATGTGGGACATGGGGTAGGAGGCCATGGGGACATAGGATGTGATGCATTGTGGATCATAAAGTAGAATGTAATTGGGAGAGATACCATGTGGAACATATGGTGGGATCCAATGTGGGACATAAGGTGGGATGCCATGTGGGACATCGGGTGGGAGTCCACTGATGGGGGACTCAGGGAGGGATGAGGTGTGGGACATAGGGAAGGATGTCATGTGGTACATTTGGATGGATTAATGTGGGACATGTAGGATGGGATCCATGTGGGACATAAGAGTGGGATGCCATGTGGGTCATAGGGTGGGATGCCATATGGGACATATGGTGGAATGCCATGTGGGACATATGGTAGAATGCCATGTGATACATACTGTATGGTGGAATGCCATGTGGTAGATATGGTGGAATGCCATGTGGGACATGGGGTGGGATGTCATTTGGGACATGGGATGGGATCCATGTGGGACATAGGTGGGATGCCATGTAAGTTATAGGATGGGATGCTATGTGGGACCATATGGTGGGATGCGACATGGGACTAGGGATGGGATGGGTTGTCATGTGGGACATGGGGTGGGATGCCATGTGGGACATGGGGTGGGATGCCATGTGGGAGATATGGTGGAAAGCCATGTGGGACAAGGGATGGGATGCTATGTGGGACATGGGATGCCATGTGGGACTTGGGATGCCATGTGGGACTTAGTGTGAGATGCCATTTTTATATTTGGCTGGGTTATATGGTATGTGTGTCAAATTGCATGGGCATGCGAACCATGATGGTATTTACCGTTCTAATTTTGAATTGTGATAGAATCTCAATTATATGTGTTTGTTGAACCACCCCCAAACATCAAGAGGTGACAGGGAAACAAACAGCCATTTTTGTTTCTTCAAATTTTCATAAAAACCTAGTGTTGCTGGAGTCACTGGTGATGATCCCAAATGCAGGATTTGTATTAACGACAAATTTGTCTTATATTAGGCTATAGCTGAAATTTCTAACGACACATGTTGTACCTGCATCGTAAAATTTAGATATAGCATGTGAAATTTTACACCATAATTTTTCATTAACCCTAATGAAAATCATGAAAATCTTACCTTTCTGATGCGATTAAAAGTTTTATTTAATAAGTACGAGACTATCGGCTGAATGATTCAACATGTCCGTACAAGTATTGTACATAAACACATATAGGCTAGTATATAGTAGTCAGTATATACATGTACACTGTATGTATAAGTTTTGATGTTGTTTTGAATGCAGGCTGTCAATTGTCAAAGATATTAATAGCTAGGATTGTACTTTCATTTACTTTAGCGAGGTACATGTAGGCCTTTACACAAATTGTGTGTGTGTGTTAACAATACTTGCAAGCTTCGCTAGCATGCAGTGCCCTGTACATTTCGCAGTGCCCTGTACATTTCGCAGTGCCCTGTACATTTCGCAGTGCCCTGTTCATACGACGGCAAATTTACAAAATATTCCGAAAATCAAGGGCTTAGTCGTAACCAATACACCAGACAACAAATTCTAACGCAACCTCTGCTTAAATGGCAGGAACAACTATTTTCCCTTCAAATTTTCATAAAAATGACAGATTGCATGGGAGAGCAAAGAAAGCCTCAAGGGCAGCATGTACAGTATCTCACAAATCATGTGATACATATCTATGAGACATAATCATACAAGACAAGCATAGAAACAATCTGAAAAAGCTTTTTCATTTATCAATATATACCTGCTTGAAATTATAACTTTCATTTTAAATTACCCTTATTACAACATTATTCATGCTACTACTTTTGTTTTTGTTTTATAATTAATATACTCCTGAGTCATTCTATCATGAAATTATTGTGTTTTTTAATTCCAAGCTAAATACCAAAGTGTAAATGTAGGTGAATGAACAGTAAAATAAAAGAGTAATTTGATAACAAATATTTACGCACATGTCATGAAAAGGAAATTTTTCATTTCAAATTAGGCACCGAAGCTAGTTGAATGAAAAATGAATATTAATTAAATAAAGAAAATTATCAGATTTCACAAAAAATATTTACTTCCCAAAAAAAAAACCATATATGATTATGTCAAAGACTTTATTGGGAACAAAGTAATGTGTACTGTAAATGTTGATATGCATGTGTTAAGTTCAGTAGGTGCATTTTCTTCGGTTCAATTTGTGTTTTCATGATTTTAGTAGACTACTTTAACGACCAATGGCTTTTCTATCTCCAGGATCTTGTCAATCATGGGGCCCTAGTAGCTCTTGCCAATAAATTTGGAGAAATGCCTGTGGATAAAGCAAAACCACATCTTAGACAATTTATAGAAGGTAGGTTATTTATTTTATGACTGATCCAAATTTATGATTACACTAAAACATGAGGGTCACTGCCCTGACAATAATTGTCAGCATTCTTACTCAATACAGACCTTAGTAAACTATTGTAGGAGTAAGAACTATCATCAACACCTTGTATCAAATCTTTGTTTTGTCTCGTTTGTCAATAACATACTGTATCAATTACGGCATGTATGCAGTAAGTTGTTCAGGCTATCAGCATCCTTAGTTATCGCCTTGCCAACCAAGTTGGTGAAGAGGGGATATAACGTGTTTACCGTCCATCCATCCGCTTGTCCGTCCGTCCACATCTATTGTCCGTCTGGCCTCCTGCATTGTTCAGCTACTAGGGAACAAAAGATTGCTGCCCGAGGAAAGGAATTTCAACTATCTTAATGAAAAGAAATTTATATAAAGGAGAACAAATGCATTCCAGACTTGAATAGCAGAAATTAAAGGATTTGTTCTGGGATGAAAAAGAAGTTGAATGATAGAACTGACGACTGATTGGAATTTATAATGAAGTGTCTTGGAAATAAATAGGGAAAAAACAAGGTTTTGCTAGAATAGAGTGGAAACATAATAGACAATTATGATAAACTCCAAGTTGATCTGCAATGAATTTTTATTCTGATTGGTAGATAGAACAGCCCTATTTGCTTTATAAGGGGAAAAAAGTTTAGCATGTTTCTATTGGAAGTATTAGATTTAACTTAAGGCTGGGGGCTGTAGTGGTGGAGTGAGTTGAGGTTATAGTGAAGGTTGGAATGATGAGTTGGTTTGAAGATGAGTGGATGGCAAAATGTGGATTTGGGTAGTAGATGAATGGATGATGAGGGTGTATGGGGGATGTTAGGTGAATGGGGGATAGTAGGTGAATGGAAGATGGTAGGTTAATAGGGCATGTTGAGGAATTGAGGATGGTAGGTGAATGGAGGATGGTAAATGAACAGAGGATGGCAGGTGAGGAACATTTCAAGCTTGTGTATGTGTTTGTTTAAAAACAGGGCGTATCTAAAGACAAATAGTGACTATGGATGAAAAGGAATAGACTTTTGCGTCAATACATTCCTCCTCTAATCAAGCTAAAAATGCCTCTTCTCCTCTTCTTCTTCAAACATGTCGAAAATAATGCAACTTGCGCTATGTAGCGTCATTAAACAGGCTGTTCGGGTTTTTCACTTGGTTCAGCATGTATTCGTTTGTTTTATATTCCTGCCAGCTTATTTGTAACATCCTTCTCCAGATGCACATCTTGAAAGAGTAAAAAAGATTTCATGCCATCTTTTGTCATTGTCCAGTTCTCGCATCCATATGTAGCAATCGAGAAAACAAGGACTAACAAGATGTAAAAATGGAACTTTTTCTCGGTGTAGTTAGAATGAATGTGTGTCAGCCATCTGTCACGTAATTCACAGACTGCGGAATGGCCCAAGCAGATCCCTTGGAGACCCCAGGGGTCTGCTAAGGCCATTCCGCAGTCCATCACGTAATTCACAGACTGTGGAATAGCCCTAGCAGACCCCTGGGAGACCCCATGGGTCTGCTAGGGCCATTCCGCAGTCCATCATGTAATTCACAGACTGGAATGGACCATGTGTGTATTTTCTATGTGTTCTTTCCAGATAAAGCAACATCATTAAAGCAGGACCTTACAAAAGTGCCTTACAGGTCCAACAACTGGAGTGGAACCAAAACGAGGACCCGTAAGTTGGATTAATATTAATTTCTTTTATAAATAAAGTGCATAGGTGAACAATCGTCACACCCAAGGTTGGAAAATCTTCCGAACAGTGCGAACCTTGTTTGCGGGAACACCTTTCATCTCAGCGGGAACAAATCAGTCATGAAAAAAAAAAGCTCAAATGTGGAAAATTATTTCCACAACATGATTTACAAAGAAAACCACAAGGGGTTCCACCAATTGACCCTACCGGGGCCCTACAGTGTGCCCCTGACCCCATGTGTGAGCATGTTTGCTATGCAAACAATTGACAGGAAGAGCGGCTATTCTTTGTTTATGTTTGCATGAACAGTTGCAAGGTATTTCCAACCCTGGTCACACCAAAAAATAACTAAGTAACTCCGACAGGCCAATCAGATGGTTCACTGCTATTTCTCAAGATTGTCACCACCTCTTATGCAAACATGTCCAAAATAATGCAACTTGTAATATGTAGCATCATTAAACAGGCTGTTCGGGTTTTTCACTTGGTTCTGCATGTATTGGTTTGTTTTATATTCCTGCCAGCTTATTTATAACATCCTTCTCCAGATAAGATGCACACCTTGAAAGAGTAAAAACAAATTTTATGTCATCTTTTGTCAAGGACTCTGACAAGCTGTATTTTTATTTGACATGGAACACCCATTTTCTTTTTATCGTCTGCCAATTCCGGCCTAATATGATATTTCCTGAGTGGAAGCAAGAGTTTGAAACCACTTAGTTTATTTGCTCTATGAAAGATTTTCTTTAAAAATGCCCCCAGTGTGTCGTGTTTGGTGTAATGCCCCCAGTGTGTCGTGTTTGGTGTAATGCCCTTAGTGTGTCGTGTTTGGTGTAATGCCCCCAGTGTGTCGTGTTAAGTGTAATGCCCCCAGTGTGTCGTGTTTGGTGTAATGCCCCCAGTGTGTCGTGTTTGGTGTAATGCCCCCAGTATGTCGTGTTTGGTGTAATGCTCCCAGTGTGTCGTGCTTGGTGTAATGCCCCCAGTGTGTCGTGTTTGGTGTAATTCCCCCAGTGTGTCGTGTTTGGTGTAATGCCCCCAGTGTGTCGTGTTTGGTGTGTAGCAATTTACAGGAAGTCAAGAGTTTCTTTGTACATGACTATTATTGTTCTTTTTCCAGGTGATGGCACTCTTTCTAAATTTTCTGGAATTGAATTGAAACATATCAAGATGCAAACTAAGTTTCATGTCAGCCCGGCAGGAGAGGTGCGTATTCTCTTTATTTTGATGACTGAAATTTGGGAAAGAAATTTTAAAAGATTGAAACAAAAGGATATAAAGTATTGTTTTGACCTAAAGCATCATTCACCTTTGCTTATTGTTTGTGATAGAAAGTTCAAATACAATTGTGAAGAATTTTGTGCACAATTTTGCTTTGTTTAAATTGAAAAGTGTTCATAAATTTTAATGAACGGTTGGAATTTCTTTTGTTAAATTGCTTTTCAGAAAGAGCTTACCAGTCCCAAGACCAGTATCTAAACTGTATAAATAGCATATTTATTATTTTGGTGTTGACTTATTAGTTTTCTAATCTGTTCTGGAACTTATCATTGTAATTCACATAGGGGGTGCAACATATATGCAAATTGTTTTGTCAGTCAGATTATTAGCATCAAGCTTTTATGCAATTTTATGTTTATAGATGTGGAGGGCTATGTGGCAGGGAACAGAGGTCATGGCTAAAGTCCTTCGGGTCAACAACGTGACCTCTCGTGTCTCAAGAGAATTTGCAGAAGAATTTCCGAGGCTGAGAGTCTTTTCGCACCCAAATATTCATCCGGTGTTAGGATGCGTCAATCAGCCACCGAACCTGTTGGTGCTCAGCGAATATCTTCCTCAGGGGTCTCTTTTTCATATACTGCATGAAGCTTCAGGTAGGTTCAAAAATAATGTACTTCTTAGCGAGAATAAACAAAACAAAAATTGAAAGTTGTATTATTTGCAAAGACAATATCAAACCGGAGTCAGCCATGTCTGAAAAACTGATTTAAATAATACCACATGGATGAAATTTACATAATGGACCAATCATATGATACTAGGGGAACCTTATTAATTAATGAAATTCACATAATGGACCAATCATATATGATACTATGGGAACCTTATTAACCAATGAAATTCACATAATGGACCAATCATATATGATACTAGGGGAAGCTTATTAACCAATGAAATTCACATAATGGATCAATCGTATGGTACTAGGGAAACCTTATTAACCAATGAAATTCACATCCAAGGCCATCCTACTCGCCCTCAACTATATTGAGTACTTCCCGCTCAGCCACTTTGCCATCTTCTCAGACTCTCAAGTCTGTCTTCTCAGACTCTCAAGTCTGTCCTTACTTCTTTACTCAATCTTAAGTGGGATAACTCCACGTCCCACCTCTTCCGTAAACTCCTTTCACCTCCCCCTCTGCAGGAAAAGTGGATACGCAGCCTTGTTGGCATCCCTGGCAATGACAGAGCTGATTCAGCCGCTAAGCTTACCCTCAACCTTCCCCCTACCCCCTTTTCCAAAACCCTTTCTGACATCAAACTGCTTATCGCTTCCCTTGTATGTGACCACTGGCAAACCTCATGGGACTCCCAATTTGATAACAAACTCCACCACATCCAGCCCACCAATCCAACCAAACCCACCATCCACAATCTCTCCTGTATCGACAACATCCACATTACCCACCTTAGAATAGGTCAGCACCCACCTTACTAACCCCCACCTCCTTACTGGCCCCCACCCTCTGCAACAATTGATATTGCCCCCTCACAGTCCACCACATCATGCTTGCCTGCCCCTTGTACAACCTCCCCAGAGCTTCCTTCACACCTCACAACTCCATAACCAAGCTCTTCCAGAAAAACCCTCTGGTACTTTGTACCTTTAAGGTACAAAAAAATGTGCAAACTCGATGAAAGCATTGACTCAACTGAGGAAATGGGTTTGAACAGATTACTCATCAGCAGCAAAAAGAGTGCTTTTATTGTTTGCTAATTCTTGCAATTTTGAAATAACAAAAGGTTTGCACTACATCAGACCATGTCGAACATCGCATCATTGAAGAATATAATTAATAGTCATGTTGAAGCGAGTATAGGAAAGATTTTCAATTATCTCCTTCCTTCATCATGCCTCCCTCTACAACCATATTTAGTCCTCCTCTCCCACCCTCCTCTACCTACATTTACCCCTTTTTTACACCGCTGCACTTCCTCGTTCGATCCTAGCTTCCTGGCTATTAGCCCCCATACTTCTCTCAGATTCCTCCTATTTTCCTTTCTTCCTACCTCTGGAATGATCTAACCTCTCAGGCACAATTTGACCCTTGCTGTTGTGGTGCTGCTAAGCCCTCATATAACAAACAAACTATTAAGCCTTATCAGATTGAAATTGTGCAGGTTCCCGTTCCCAGGCATGGTCCAGTAAGGGTCCACTATTAACCCTCCTAGGATTGAAATTAAGTGAAGGGTAGGTCCCCTTCCCAGACATGGTCCGGCAAGGGTTACTAATAACCCTTATCAGATTAAAATCGAGTGAAGCACAGGTTCCTTATTTAGGCAAGGTCCAGTGAGGGTTAGTATTAACCCTCGTTGGATTTAAATTGAGTGAAGCGCAGGTCCCCATTTCCAGGTGTGGTCCGGCAAGGGTTACTCTTAACCCTCATCGGACTGAAAGTGAATGAATTGCTGGTTCCTTTTCCAGGCGTGGTCTGACATGGGTTAACACACATTACTATATCTGTTATAGATCATTGTATTGATTAATTTATTTTGATTAATTTCATCATTAACAGGGGTTGTAATAGATCATCCCCAGATGGTGAATTTCTCACTAGATATTGCACGAGGTATGGCTTTCCTTCATGCAATGGATCCTCTCATCCCACGCTTCTATCTGAACAGCAAAAACATCATGGTAAGATAACTTTTTGTAACAATTGTTTTAGAATTGCAAAAGCAAGGTCTGCATTTATTGAAATTGTTTTGTTACTTGGGCAGAAAGTTGGACATGAACCAAATCCCTCCAAACTCAACTTGATGGCAATTACACCAGACGACTAAGATAATCACTCAATATCTCCTGCAGGGACCACAAAACTCATTTTTGTTGTATGGTGAAATACATCGTCTTCGAAACCCTAAGAATTTAGATACTTCAATTTATTGGTCACTTTTGGAGAAGAAAGGATGAAACTGCATCAGCTGCTACTCTGGGACCCCACCCAAGGAAAAAGATTTGGAGGTTGCTTGTGTTACATGTACTTGGACCAGCTGATCAATGACAGGACTGGAGAGGACCCACCCAAGGAAAAAGATTTTAAGGTTGCTTGTGTTACATGTACTTGGACCAGCTGATCAATGACAGGACTGGAGAGGCAAAACCTACCAGTATCTATGGATAAGCGGGTCGAGCGGAGGAAATTAAGCAATGGAAATTCGAATTAGCTCGACCTGATGATGATGACGACATCGATAAAGGATGATGATGATGATTGTTTTGAAATACACTTGTACAATTGTAACAATTTAGAAGTGAAAATGAAAACTGCTGATGTTTTGAGTAATAGATCAATACAATTTTATTTATGATTGCTTACCTGTCCGCAATGTCGAAAGTTATACCCTGTGAACAGTTGTGTTTAAAAGTCCATTGAATGAAAGGTTGGTGTAGGGGACTAAAGGCTTAGTTCTTATTAAATCCTGATTTACCTATTTGAAGCAGCTACCTGATTCTTTTTTTTTGTCTAGAAATTGTTATTCGTTTGTCTTGAAATTGTTATTCTTTATTCTAGAAATTTGTATTCTTTAGTCTAGAAACTGTTATTCTTTAGTCTAGAAATTGTTATTCTTTAGTTGAGGTCCAAAGTACTGCAAAGTAATTCACCTGAGGAAATTAAAGATGGCTGGCCACTGAGTGACCAGTTCTATCTCTTTAGCGATTTTGTTATTCTTAGACCAAATTTGGTGCATTTTATAAGGTAAATGACATCTGATCTCAACCAACCAATATTCTTACTAAACCTTTCTGTTTCAAACCTGCAAGAATAACACATTAGTACATCACAGTATAGCGGTGTTTGTTACAACACAACTTGATTCTGTTATTAAAATAACTGAAAATTTTAAAAATTTGTGATGATTTGATTCAATTTTAAATAATTGTCAATGAGAATGTTCTTTTCAAATGTTTGTGTTTGAAATGAAATTTTAGTCCAAGAATAAAAATGAATAATCAAAAGTGATAATCTATTGAATGCATGGTAAATGTACTTCATTAAACTCTATGTAGCAATTCACCACTATACTAGGGTTTCCCAAATACACTTCATGCAAGAATAATTTGTGTCATTGTTGGAAATTATTCGTTAAGTTTTTTATCCTTGGTATTTTTTTTTTTTGCCAACAGATTGACGAGGACCTTACAGCCAAGATCAACATGGGAGACACCAGGTTTTCATTTCAGAATAAGGGGAAGCTCTTTAACCCAGCATGGATGGCGCCAGAGGGTATGTCATGGTGTTATGTTATAAATGCTTAACCAGGAAACGACTGGTCTTTCTAGTCTATTTAAGGTACAAAAAAAACATGTAAACTCGATGAAAGCATTGACCTAACTGAGGAAATTGGATTTAACAGATTACTCATCAGCAATAAAAAGATTGCTTTTATTGTTTGTTAATTCTTGCAATTTTGAAATAGCAAAAGGTTTGCACTCCCATCAGACCATGTCGAACACTCGCATCATTGAAGGATATAATTAATAGTCATGTTGAAGCGAGTATGGTTAAATTTGCATAATAGGAAAGATTTTCACTTATCTCCTTCCTTCATCATGCCTCCCTCTACAACCATATTTAGTCCTCCTCTCCCTACATTTACCCCTTTTTTTACACCCCTGCGCTTCCTCTTTTGATCCCAGCATCCGGGCTATTTGCCCCCATTTTCTTTTCTTCATACCTCTGGAATAATCTAACCTCTCCGGCACGATTTGACCCTCGCTTTTGTGGTGCCATTAAGCACTCATCAAACAAACAAACAAACTGTCACATGCAAGAAAAGTGTATCCAATATTCTAGGGACTTGGGGTGATACATTCTCAGGTCGCATACGGCTGAGGGTTCCTGTTAATAGAATTGACATAGAATTTATTTCTGTTAGATTGATATTACCGAAATGAGTAAGACTGATCACAGTGACTGGATTTTATTTTGCAGATGAAGCACTACCCAAAATCTTGGTTTTTTAATATTAATTTTCACTTTCTTCAGAATGTAATATTTACAATTACAAAGTTTATTACAGAAATATAAATGGCAGTAGCCTTATAAAGTGAATTGCATGGACAAGCTAGTCACTTTTACAAGAAAATGATAAGCAAAAATATGAGCAAATTGATAAAATAAATTAGGTAAATTGATTATAAATACATACATAAATAAGAAACTTGAACACAAACTTATTAGGTCAAATTATTTCTCTCCCCTTTGAAAAATCATGTGCTCATGTCTGATATTCCATCTTATTCATCATTTGACCAATGAAAAATAATCGTTTTGACACCTTGAAGTTAAGATAAGCCTAAACTACTTTCACTATGTCCAATTTCCACAGCTTTGCAACATAGTCATGAAGACATGAATGCAAGAGCTGCCGATATGTGGAGCTTTTCTGTGTTGCTATGGGAACTGGTAACCAGGGAGGTTCCATTCGCAGGTCTGTCTCCAATGGAAGTTGGCATGAAAGTAAGTAAAATACTTTTGATTTTTGTTTCATTATGTGATTGGCGTATGTTTGTCATTTGATTATAGATGTAGCACTTTAACCAGTAACAACATTCATCTATAATGTATTGAGATATCGTACATATGATATTTGCATTATGTCATTTTTGTTAATTATCCCAAGATGTATCTTGCAACTGAATTATTTTGTAAAGAAGCTTCAAACAGCTTCTCCACCCTTATACCTACGTACCTTTGTCCGTCTTATCCACCCTTATACCTACGTACCTCTGTCCGTCTTCTCCACCCTTATACCTACCTACCTCTGTGTGTCTTCTCCACCCTTATACCTACGTACCTCTGTCCGTCTTCTCCACCCTTATACCTACGTACCTCTGTTCGTCTTCTCCACCCTTATACCTACGTACCTCTGTCCGTCTTCTCCACCCTTATACCTACGTAGCTCTGTCCGTCTTCTCCACCCTTATACCTACGTACCTCTGTCTGTCTTCTCCACCCTTATACCTACGTACCTCTGTCTGTCTTCTCCACCCTTATACCTACGTACCTCTGTCCGTCTTCTCCACCCGTATACCTACGTACCTCTGTCCGTCTTCTCCACCCTTATACCTATGTACCTCTGTCCCTCTTCTCCACCCTTATACCTACGTACCTCTGTCCGTCTTCTCCACCCTTATACCTACGTACCTCTGTCCTTCTTCTCCACCCTTATACCTACGTACCTCTGTCCTTCTTCTCCACCCTTATACCTACGTACCTCTGTCCGTCTTCTCCACCCTTATACCTACGTACCTCTGTCCGTCTTCTCCACCCTTATACCTACGTACCTCTGTCCTTCTTCTCCACCCTTATACCTACGTACCTCTGTCCGTCTTCTCCACCCTTATACCCACGTACCTCTGTCCGTCTTCTCCACCCTTAAACCTACGTACCTCTGTCCGTCTTCTCCACCCTTATACCTACGTACCTCTGTCTGTCTTCTCCACCCTTATACCTATGTACCTCTGTTCATCTTCTCCACCCTTATAACTACGTACCTCTGTCCGTCTTCTCCACCCTTATACCTATGTACCTCTGTCTGTCTTCTCCACCCTTATACCTACGTACCTCTGTCCGTCTTCTCCACCCTTATACCTACGTACCTCTGTCCTTCTTCTCCACCCTTATACCTACGTACCTCTGTCCTTCTTCTCCACCCTTATACCTACGTACCTCTGTCCGTCTTCTCCACCCTTATACCTACGTACCTCTGTCCGTCTTCTCCACCCTTATACCTACGTACCTCTGTCCTTCTTCTCCACCCTTATACCTACGTACCTCTGTCCGTCTTCTCCACCCTTATACCCACGTACCTCTGTCCATCTTCTCCACCCTTAAACCTACGTACCTCTGTCCGTCTTCTCCACCCTTATACCTACGTACCTCTGTCTGTCTTCTCCACCCTTATACCTACGTACCTCTGTCCGTCTTCTCCACCCTTATACCCACGTACCTCTGTCCATCTTCTCCACCCTTAAACCTACGTACCTCTGTCCGTCTTCTCCACCCTTATACCTACGTACCTCTGTCTGTCTTCTCCACCCTTCTACCTACGTACCTCTGTTCGTCTTCTCCACCCTTATACCTACGTACCTCTGTCTGTCTTCTCCACCCTTATACCTACATACCTCTGTCCGTCTTCTCCACCCTTATACCTACGTACCTCTGTCCGTCTTCTCCACCCTTATACCTACGTACCTCTGTTCGTCTTCTCCACCCTTATACCTACGTACCTCTGTTCGTCTTCTCCACCCTTATACCTACGTACCTCTGTCTGTCTTCTCCACCCTTATACCTACGTACCTCTGTCCGTCTTCTCCAACCTCTTTTTACCTATAAAGTAATATAATCTCTCGAGCACAATTTGTCCATCATTATCATGATGCAGTTTATAAATCTATCTAAGCAAACATTTGAACAGCTAAACCTTTGGTATGAAGCTCAATGGTAGAACGTCCACCTTTTGGCCAAGAGGCACCAGGTTCATTCCTGGGTCAGGTCATACAAGAGACTTCAAAAATGGGACCTGCTACAGTTAGATATAAATGACTACTCTGCTCAGAAATCAAAGCTCTTTAGGGTGGATATAAAACTTCTACCTGCCTATACCTTTAAAGATTTTGTCATTTGGGGAAGTGAAGTGCTTTTTTGTTTTGTCTTATATCAGCAGATTTATAATTATGACCACATGATTGTTGTTGTCAAATGAGATTTTGAAAGTGGGAGTGTATTAAATTTGATTAACACTCATCAGCACATAGGGAAGTGGTCTTTGGTTTGATTAAGTGTACAAAAATTAAGTCCAGGGACATTTGCTTTGGCTAAACTCTTCCGAAACATATGTCTAATCATTTTCAATTTTTAAGTATCATCGCATTTTTTTAGTCACGTAACTTACTCACCATTATTTTACCGGAACTTGAAACTGGTGGTAATAATTCAACAAAGTTTGAGTAAACAAATTTGCATAAAAGATCTTTGAGAGGATGATGCAACCTTCTTACGATGTAATTGTCTTTAACAGATCCACGGGGAGGGTTTGCGCATTCACATACCGCCTGGAGCATCGCCACATATGACAAAGCTGATCAGGATCTGCATGAACGAAGACCCATCAAAGCGCCCTCGCTTTGATATGCTTCTGCCAATCATGGAGAAGATGCGCTCCACTTAGTACTGAGCACAACTTTGATACGCATATATTACGCATATATTAATAACTAACCTGCATGTATGAATGTGCAATGATGTATAGTAGTTGCAACGAAGTGTAAGTACATGTCAGGGACGATTTTTTTCTAGAAAAGATGATTTTTTGATTGAAAACAACTGATAGATTTGAAAGATTCTCGATGGTCATGTAGCATGGTGGTATCTGGAAGACACTGCATATGTCATTAAACCTTTGCGGATATTGTAGTCTATAAGCAGGTACTGAACACCAGGAACAGAACATTCTGAAAGTGTATTTTAAACATTGAAGTAGCAAATAATCCCGTTCAAATTACTTAAAATGTCACCTTGTTATAGTTAGGATTTTCCAGGTGGTAATATGCTAATTTTTATGCAAATTGCTATGCAAATTCATTGAATGGGCAGACCTCTAGTTTATTATGCAAATCTATTGTTTAATACCTGAAGGAAAGTGGCAGATTCTTATCTTTACCCTTCAGTCAGTTTGTAACTGGAATATGGCATTACAAGAGTGAATTTTTTTTTGCCAAAGCAGAATTTAAAGAATGCCATAAATATTTTGAGCTGCCTGTTCTTCCAAACAATAAAAATTTGCATATTACAAATTCTCAAACTTTGATTAGCTACAAGTCCAAAACTGAATATGCCATTTTCAGAATTCAAAAGACATGTTTTGAGGGAAGTCACTTCAACAGTATTGCTAAATCAGATTAGTCAAATTGTAGCTCCTGATAAAATGTTTGCATGGATTTGCTGCAATGCACAACATTAAGTTTCAAGGTTTCCATTTTTTTATAAAAATTTTTAATAAGCATTTATTTATGCAAGATCTCCATACTTAGGCAAGAACATTGCATGCACACTTGGGCTTCCACTTGAAAATTCCACCTATAAGTTTTCTCAGACAGAAAAAGAAAATTGCTGGCAAAAATGTTATAGGTATGTATAATGAATGCTTTAAGATATTAGTCAAATATAGAAATAGTATTCGGTTGCAGGGGAAATCTTGTTTATGGTGCATGGGTGTAGTGAGAGGTGTCTATTCATTTAACCCTTGTCAGGCTGATTCCGGAAAGGAGGAGACTTACTTAAAAGTCAATTTTAGTCAAACAAAGACCGAAAAGGGTTCCTGCTCTTCACCCAATTTCAGTCTGACAAGGGTTATCAGTAACCCGTGTTGGGCCAGGCCTGGTAAAGGGAGATGCACTTCATTCAATTTCAGTCTGACAAGGGTTATTAGTAACCTGTGTTGGGCCAGGCCTGGTAAAGGGAGATGCACTTTATTCAATTTCAGTCTGACAAGGGTTATTAGTAACATGTGTGGGGCCAGGCCTGGTAAAGGGAGATGCACTTCATTCAAGTTCTGTCTGACAAGGGTTATTAGTAACCTGTGTTGGGCCAGGCCTGGTAAAGGGAGATGCACTTCATTCAATTTCAGTCTGACAAGGGTTATTAGTAACCTGTGTTGGGCCAGGCCTGGTAAAGGGAGATGCACTTCATTCAAGTTCAGTCTGACAAGGGTTATTAGTAACCTGTGTTGGGCCAGGCCTGGTAAAGGGAGATGCACTTCATTCAATTTCAGTCTGACAAGGGTTATTAGTAACCTGTGTTGGGCCAGGCCTGGTAAAGGGAGATGCACTTTATTCAATTTCAGTCTGACAAGGGTTATTAGTAACCTGTGTTGGGCCAGGCCTGGTAAAGGGAGATGGACTTCATTCAATTTCAGTCTGACAAGGGTTATTATTAACCTGTGTTGGGCCAGGCCTGGTAAAGGGAGATGCACACCATTCAATTTCAGTCTGACAAGGGTTATTAGTGATCCATGTTGGGCCAGGCCTGGTAAAGGGAGATGCACTTCATTCAATTTCAGTCTGACAAGGGTTATTAGTAACCTGTGTTGGGCCAGGCCGGGTAAAGGGACATGCACTTCATTCGATTTCAGTCTGACAAGGGTTATTAGTAACCCATGTTGGGCCAGGTTCAGTAAAGGGACATGCACTTCATTCAATTTTAGTCCGACAAGGGTTACTAGTAACCCGTGTTGGGCCAGGCCCGGTAAAGGGACATGCACTTCAATCAATTTCAGTCCGACAGGGGTTACTAGTAGCCCATGTATGGCCAAGAGTGGATATTGGACCTGCTCACAATGCCCGGAAAAGGACCTACTACTCTTCACTCAATTTCAGTCTGATATAGGTTATTGTTTTATTACACATACTTACCTTTCACGTTGTTTCTTTGTTGCTAATATGTCTTTAAATATACCTCAAATGATTTGCTATAGCATTTAAGTTTGGAAATTCTTTTCTCTTTTTGTTGCTAAGAATATCTTAAGAAGAGCAATGTATGGAATGATTGAAGAAATGGAAACATTGCTCTTCCCTGACTGCCAATATAAAATGTGGAATATGAAGTTTTTACTGGTTATGTGTAAATGTACATTTTATTCATTAAAATTAGGCTTAGATTCAGAGACATAGTGTGTTTTCATCTTTTTGGAACAATTTTGGCAGGAAGGTAGGTTTTTGAAGGCTTAGCTTGTTGAGAAAGGGATGTAAAGTACCTAAACTGCCTATCTACCATGAACTCAATGGCTAAATATTGCTTCAGGGAAAATGTGCACAAATGTGCAAAAACTAACATACATTTTTGACATTCAGGTGAAGGCACTCATTGCAGGGTGCTTGTGATAAAATACGGATTTCCTCCGAACATGGAATTGATGTGGACTGTTTTCATTCGTGAAGGCATTAAGGCCTATAAACATGTCATGGGAAAGGCAAGCATATCAGGTGGTCCTATTCTAACTCAGAAAAGTGTTCTTGTTCCAAAAAGGGAAGGGAAAAAAATAGTACAACTTATATATTTCATTTTTCATCCATCAAAAGGCCCCTCTTGATGTGAGGCCCAAAGATATAGCTAGCTAGCTTGTGTCTAAATCCAGCACTTCAGTTAATGTAACTGATAGTAAAGATACATTGAGAATTTCAAATCAAATCAGGCAAATAAATGTAGTTACATAGCATGTATTAATTTTTTTGCCTATGATGAATTAACTGAAATTTTTTAACCCCTGTGATATTGCAGGCTATTACATACACTTCTTTTGATATTTTATAATTTCTTTTATTGTGCATGAATTTAATAATTTATTTATTGTATTTTGTAGGTTTCAACTCATCTTTTTCTATTTTCTTTTATATCCCTTGACTTATTTTGTAAAACATTTTTTTTTGTGTGTTTATCGTCTTGCATTTCAAAATAGTAATTTAATTGGTCAGGCATGTTCATTTGTGTGAAAGGGAACAATAATATGATTGAATTTTCCTTAAATTTTGTCGAAGTTTTTCAATCTGAAAAGGCGAGATATCTTGTGAATGCGGAGATAAAAAACTATGCTACCATCCAACGTTTCGGATTGGTCGAAATATTTACACAATCAATTGCCACCACGGAAATGTCGTTACTAGTGTGTATTGATTTATTGTTAAGGGGTCAAGCAATTATCTTAAGATGAGATCCCTTTAAAGTTTTCTCAGATTTGTGAAGAAATGACTGTTTTCCGACTAGTTGTGACATCACAGCCTCACAAGTCTCAATTGATATCATTGAAATGATTTAAAAGGAATGATTTTCCCTTATCTTTGCGAGATGTGGACATTTTTAATATGGAAGCTTTTTCAGATTTGTGAAGAAATGACTGCCTCACAGGTCTAAATGTATTTCCTGGAGAGAAAAAAAATTGATGTTTCTTGCAGTCATATTAGATGGGTGAAAAATAGAAAGATTGATACGCCTCCTGAAAAAATTATGAAAAAGACAAATATTTTCAATTTCTACAAAGAATTATATTTCAATATTATACTTTAGGATTTGTTAAGAACTTTTAAGCTCAATTTTTCAAACTAGTCGCTTTCAAACAAACATTTATTGTCTTGCTTTGAACGAAAAAGATATGAAAGTTTTCTTGTGTTGTTTATTCTCTATCACACAAGATAAGCATGTCTGACCCTTAAAGTTCATTTTCAAAGCGTAGGATGTCATTTTTTTCCCATTTTAGAGAGTAGAAAAATTATGTAAAAAAATATAATAGATTGTCCTAAATGTTCAGAATAGAAATTATATACCTGTTTTTGTATATTTTATATTGGATGCTTGTGCTTGGGTTTCGTTGAACATTTGCAAGATTTAAAAAAAAAGTATTTGGAAGAAAGCATTGCATAGATTTACAAGCAACAACAAAATCATATTATTCACACAAATTTTGCATTTTGATTTGATCTGATGAGTGCCAAAGCGAAGGTTGTCTTGTAAAGATGTGAAATAGATGTGGAATACTTATAGCTTTTTTTTGGTGTAAAATATAAGTTTGGAATACAATTTCACTTATCATCAGTATATGATGGTGTTATTCATTATTTTCTACAATTTTACTTTCCAAAAGGGAAGATTAATTTGAAATATATTTTAATCACTGAGATGAAGGATTGTTTGTTAGCATGGATTCAGTTTTTTTTTTTTTTTGTGTGGTTGTAATTAAGCTGGTGTTGAATTTTAGCTCAAACTGTCACACTGTTATTGCCGTCAGAGAACATTGATATTATCATGCATGTGTTTGTGTTATGTAATATGCATGCGTGTACCATATGTTACTGCAAGATTTCACATGAAATTATTGGAAGTTGTATTAGTATTTCCATTTTCAATAAATTATTGTATAGTCTATCTGACAAACCAGGTATGCTAAACCTACAATTGTCAAATTTCCACCCTCATTCTGCTTCAGTCTATTAGGCTGTGTAACATGCAATACCATAATGTATAGGATCTGCACCAGGCACGTAGCTGGGGGGAGGCATAATGTATAGGATCTGCACCAGGCACGTAGCTGGGGGGAGGCATAATGTATAGGATCTGCACCAGGCACGTAGCTGGGGGGAGGCATAATGTATAGGATCTGCACCAGGCACGTAGCTGGGGAGGCATAATGTATAGGATCTGCACCAGGCAGCTGGGGGAGGCATAATGTATAGGATCTGCACCAGGCTAGCTGGGGGGAGGCATAATGTATAGGATCTGCACCAGGCACGTAGCTGGGGGGAGGCATAATGTATAGGATCTGCACCAGGCACGTAGCTGGGGGGAGGCATAATGTATAGGATCTGCACCAGGCACGTAGCTGGGGGGAGGCATAATGTATAGGATCTGCACCAGGCACGTAGCTGGGGGGGGGGGGGATTGAACTGTTCCCTCTTGGCTAAAATTATATCCTAAAAATATATAACAGGGGTATATGGAGAATCTGCCCAAGTGCCCCCTCGTGAAGTTATATCTTCGAGAACAATCATGATTACAGGCCTGATCTGTGTGTCTAATGTGCTTTAATTACAAACCATATTGAGCTCAAATGTAGGTACCCAAGCCTTACATTTATGCCTCGTGTGTGAGATATAAAGCTCAGCTTCTTTTTTATTGGGTTTATATTATGTTAAAAAAAATACTCTTAATAAGAGATGTTCCTGTATGCACGGGTGGGATTTGCCTACTGAAAGAAGGTGGGGGGTAGGGGGCAAAGTCAAAAGTGAGGGGGGGGGAATCACTCTTAAGATGCAAAAAATTAAGATACAAAAGATACAAATTCAGAAGAAAGGGAGGGGGGGCAAGTGCCCCCCCTTTCAAAACCTGCCTATGCCTGTATGACTACTCATGAATGTAATTTTGATAAATGATTGTGAGGTAGCAATCTGCAATGAGAAATTTCATATGGTTAATATGATTGAGAAACACCTCCAGGCATCCCAAAATGATTTCATTTTTGTTATTTTGATAAGTGGAGACGGAAAAATGCTATGGTTCCGAAGGTTATAACCACGGGAAAATGAAATAAAAGAAATATGTTATTCATACAAAAAAAACTTGGGAAGAAAACACCCAACAAATTCAACATTTACAAGAAAAAGAGTCCAACATATAAAAATAATAGCAAATGACAATTCATTGCTATTCATTTCTCCCATGATTTTTCGCGGGAAAATTTGGGACACATTCAGTTGGAACCGTAAGAAATTTAATCATTCATTCCATCTCCGCTGATAAGTGAATTGACACAAGTTGTTTTTCTCACTTGACCAGGCCTCGAGTGTGGATGACACACATCTATTGTTTCTTGATTGCACCTAAGATTAAAAGTTGCATCTTTCCCTGAGCACGAGGCCACAAAGATTGTGTGTATCTCAGGCAGAAACAGGCGTTGGTGCTATGGGTCCCATTTTCCTCCACTATGTAAACTTTATGTATGTGGCATTACCCCCATTGCAGCAACTATATATGTTTGGTGTTGCCACTGATCCTAGAGTACATCACACTCCCTGGACAGGAGACGAGACAATTGCAAGTCAACACCCCAGCATCGCTGTTGTTCATTTACATTTTGGTAGACTGACGAAAACTACATGAATTGTCTTGCTGAAGAACTTGATCCTCGCTTTGTAAGGAGACTGGAATATAGGGAAGGGGATGTTACTATTTGTTCATTCCACATAAAAACGTGTGGCTTGCCGACACTGATCTTGCTCTCAAATATAATAATAAATGTCCGTTTTTTATAATACGCAATATCATGATTACATCATCTCCTTGCGTGCCAATCAAGTTCTCCCGCTGCCAGAGTCGGCTCATAGGAACTTAACCAGACCAGGATGGGAAGTGAATAAACACCGTGTTTTCATGCTTTCTCAAATAGCGTTCACAGAACCAGGTAGAAACATTAAAATTATGTCCAAGATCCTGGATATTCCTATTACCTTTTGGATAATTAGTTCTACTCGCCTGCCTGCATCCACCAAAAAGTTGATTTTTTCATTAAAAAGGAGCATAAATGCAATTGCCACATACTGTATGGAATAGCCATTGCTACTATGTTATCCCAAAGTTTTGTAAAACTTTATGCCTGCTTAGAAACTGAATTTTTTGTCAATAATCAGTTGCCATTAAAATACAGCTTTCCTTGATATTACAAAAGAAAACCAATTCCATTTTACTTGCAAGAATTCATTTCATAGCTACATTAAAATAAACTTTCTGGACTCGCTGTACCTGTGTTTGCTGTTGAAGTTTATTTCTTGTCTCTGTGGAGTTGACCGAAAATAATTATTTTACTGAATGAATTTATGAGGATTTTAGCACGAGGGGGTTTTGTGGTGGAAAGGGAGAGGGGGGGGGGGGGTAGGTGGGATATGTTTGAAGATTCATCAAGTTTATTTTATACTTCAAAAAGAGTGTAAAATAACATGCAATAAGCAGTAATAAATTGTCCAAATACCAACCATTTTAGGGATTCTTAAATAATTGTTTGGAATTTTTTTTGAGATGTAACAGGTGACACCCTTATTTGTAGTTCCCAATTTTTTTCCCCCTTGTTTTGGTATCTTACTGACAATATTCTTCTTGGGTATCAATGTAGTGTACAGCCAACCCTTCTTGGACTAGCATTGAATGAAGTACCGAGCAGGTCCCCCGTCTGACAAGAATTACTGGTTATAGTAATGTCCCCTTTTTGGTACTACGTTAGACAAAGCTAACATCTACAAACAGGCAAAATTCACCCCCAATCAAATGCTTATGTTCTCTTATAAATGCACACATTCTATCAAAAGTTGATGAGGGTAATTTAAAACAGTTGTTTTAAAACAGCAGAATGGGTAAAATCTTTGGAAGAATATAAAACTACAAAATTGTTAACATACTGGTATTTGAAATAAGAAAATTATTAATAAAGTTATTTTTGTGTTAAATAGACTTAAAATTGATGCAAAAAAGCTAAGACTAAAATAAAAAAGACAAATTTTCTTCAAATAATCTGAGTGTAGATATAAGTTTTTATTCATTCCATTATATTACATGAAAATATCTTTGCAATCTTACAAAATGTTTTATGTAGCAAAACAAGGTAATATCATTCACCGATAAATTCACCATTAAGGAGTAATATCATTCTAATAAGCATACAAAACAATGTTTAAGTATACAGAACAAAATGTTTCAATATGCATTTAATACAAATTTATTAATATTGATATTTCACAAATTAATTTCTTAATAATTATTTTCTCATTACATAATTCATGGAGCTATTAACAAATTAATAGCTATAAACTAGCTTTATGTGTAATTAAGATTAAATTACAAATGCATCAAGGCACAACCCTTCCTTTAATATTGCCACATTGTATCCCCCTCTCTTTAGACACGCCCCTCTCTTTAGACACGCCCCTCTCTTTAGACACGCCCCTCTCTTTAGACACGCCCCTCTCAAATATAGCAAGGATATTATCCAGCTATGCCATGCATCTGGCAAAAGGTACACTCTTTTGCCTCGCCCCTTTTTACCTTCTCACTGGTATATTTTTGTTAATAGCGGGAAATCCTCAATTATTCAAGTTCTTACACAAACTAACTCAAACACGCTTCACAAATTTTTCAGTAGTTTTTCAAAAAAACTTCCAAGGATTAGTTCAGTGGTCAAGCATGTCCATCATATATGAAAGAGAGACTTCAAAAGAAACAAAATGGTGAAGAAAGCATTGCAAAATCTAATTCCGTTAAATTCAAGTATCAAAGCTGTCGTATTTGTGTAGAAATGACTGGTGAAGTCTACTATGTAAAGTTAATGCCCTCATCCTCGCATTCTGAACAATTATTAATGTATTTTAAAGAAAGTTTATTTAATTTGTTCACTATTCAAATCATTTTTCCTAGATTCAGTTTTACTACTTTTTTGACATATCCCATGGTTTGTAAGCCACAAAATATGATAGAATACATAAAGACTAAGGAATCTGAGGCTATGACATCACAACTAGTCTGATTTCAGTCATTTCTACACAAATGATACCAATATTTAAACTTGAATATCTCCTTAATGGAATAAGATTTTTGAATGTCTTTCATAAGATAGACTTGACCCCCTGAACTAATCCTTTAAATCAGTAATTATACATCGGAAGTCTGCACATAATTAGTTCTATAATTTTCCATCTTTAAAATAATAAAATCAATCTATTCAGATTTATCTCTGATACTTAAATTAAATCTTACCATCTTAGAATGGGGGCAGCGCTCCACTAAAATTGTGCCACATGAGCAACAATCATCATTGGAGCAACGCTCTATTAGGTGACATCTTTTACAGCCCCAACAAAAACAATGTAATGCTGCAGTAGTTATCTTACTTCAAACAATTTTAACATTCCCTTTAATGTATTATCTACTTACTCTCCAAACCATCTCCTGTGTATCGTATTAATTAGTCTTATTGTGCCCAGAATGGGGGCAAGCGCGCCACTAAAATTCTGTGCCACATGAGCAACCAACATCATTGGAGCAACGCTCTATTAAGTGACATCTTTTACAGCCCCAACAAAAACAATTTCATACTGCAGTAGTTCTCTTACTTCAAACAATTAACAAAATTCTCCCTAATACACTAATACATATACTACTTTCCAAATGACTATCCGAACTTTCCGACTTACTCTCCGAATGAAGTACTTTGCATCAAATCTTACTCCCACAAAACAGTTCTCAGAAAATTCACCCATCATAACCCTTATTGCACCATTTCAAAATCTGCACAAAAATATGCTCAACAAAATAACAATTTACTTTTTATAGTCATCATTTTCTTACCATCAAGTTTTCAACTGTTTAAAAAGAATATATGTATAAAATGTTTCTAATTCTAATGGCCAGCATTCGTCACAAAAAGGTCAATTTGAAGAAATCTTTTTCACAAAGCTTTAAATCTTAGGCATATCAGTCATCACATGTTACAAAAATAATTTCCTAGTAGTTTCTTAGTTAAGCCTGATCAAAGGCAAAGTCTAGCATTTTTGTATATTAACAAGTATACAATTTACTTGGGATAGATATTCCCGATCAATTTTACTCGCCAAAATGTACGAGAGAAATGAAAATAATTTGAGCCGTCTTTCCAAACATACATCGTTTGTCTTGCATAAGTTGATCATTTTTGAAAACTTTGGTCAGCCAATAAGGAAATTAAAAATTATATTTTTTGAAATTCAATAATTGTTCCACTCATTACATCGTTTCCAATAACAAGACCACATTTGACAGAGAAACGGCTGATTTAATCAAACGGATAGACACCTTCTTTCCAGGATTTCCAAACCCACCTTATGAAAAAATAAAACCACCTGAAAATAAAACAAGTGAGGGTGCATTTTCTTGAGTCTCGAGAATATTCAAACACTTTTTGTGCACGTGATGGTACTGAAACCTTTGTTATAAATGTTCAAATCATCATAATTATTTCTTATGAATACTTTAAAGTAATTTTTAAGCGACAAGAGTATCAAAAATTAGATCACGTGTTATTCAAAATTCGCTTGACTTAATTGGCAAAAAAGATGCACTTACTTTTCGACTGGGCACTACTTTAATACAAAACAGCATACATATAAAGCCAATCATCTCCTATACATACTTGTACTTAGGCCTAATAATAATACAAGATCAATTCTTTTGCCGACTAAACCAATCAAATTAAACATTAACGTTGTGTGGCCTGGTGTTTCTTGTAGGAAATGTACAGCAAAAAAACCCTTTCCTCAATACTATTCAAGAAAGACTTTCCAAAAATGTCCGACATGGCTTAGCTTCTCAGCAAGTCTACAGAAAACTGCCTGTGACCATGAACCAAAATAATTGTTCAACCAGGTAGATGCTTCTCACAGAATGGCAACTCCTTGATTCAACAACAATTTTGTGTAATTTCAAGAAAAGGGTACCACACTAAGCCGAGGCATACCAGGGTCATACAACATTAATGTGTAATCTGATTGGTCCATTCGTCAAAACACGTTTATTTTGCATTTAAAATTCAATGCAGAGATAATGAAGATCTAATAGCTGGTACAATATTTACAGCAAAGAGTAATACCCATTTATTTGTCCAAGTCACTCTTGGAAGGATGAAGTACACTTCTTCCAATATTACAGGCATATCCACATAACATTTCACTTAGAAGCAAGACTTGAAAACTACAACTTCCAAATTCATGAACGATAACTTTTTCAACAAAATCAATTATAATATTATTTCAAGCTGTAAATATCACATATATTTGTATTATGTACATATTGTATGTAATTCATACACATAAACTCATTTTAAAATAATAATTTTTGACTTCAAAAGCTTACTACGGAAATTTCTGTACACATATTCCAGACATTCACATCCAGATATTTCATTGGGTAATAAAACTAAAATGTATGTGAAATTTTAAGGCACAATGAATAATCACAAAGACATTACATTTCTTTATTTTTTACAAATGTTCAAATCACCAAAAACTTCATTTTAAAGTAATTGGTCAACAAATGATTGGTTTGCTATCTCTGCTGAATCACTTTTAATATAAAACCAGTACCAAGGTGTAAAAGTATTTCTCCACTATTTGAAAAGTTGACATGCGATGGACTGGCCTCCTATCCAAGGAGAGGAAGGAAGAAAAGAAGGGGGGGGGGGGGGGAGGGGGGCATGTACTCTTATCCGCTTACGCTAAGGAAACAGGGGATAAGGCCCTTCATGTCTTGAATATGGATATAACTTCGAATTCATGAATAACTTTGCTGTTTACTGAATAAGATGAGAGAGATCTTTGGTAACCTCATTAGACAAGGACTACTCATGTGACACGTACGTATCCTATGACATTGCATACATGATCTACAAGAGGCAAATTACGTATGCTATAGATGGATTTCATCACGTGACTCTTAACTCAGCTGGAAGCCATTTTGCCTGGCAAGCATCGTTGCGTTTCACATGTCTTCACATAGCTCTGTCACATCACACGTACAACAAACATACTGCATGCTAAGCGAATTTGACTGATTGCAGTTTGTTTTTTTTGCTTCCGATTTCACTTCGTATTTCCCTCACGTTTGATATATTCATACAAAGAGTAGCTTTTACATGAACGCCACCTGATTATTTGTTATACGCAGACAAAGCCTACATACCTGATATAAAGTGCTTGCTGCAAATCCTAGTGTGAACCATAGGTTGAAAGCTGTTGCGATGTACAGCAGAAACCCACATTGATCAGGATCAGATGGAAATCGAGAAAATGTCTTTTTATTATCCGGCAGACGTCTATTAGTGCAACCAACGGCACAGTAAGATTCCGGCATAATTATCTTACAAAGATTATCTTATATAACAACATGCATACGTTTGTAAGTCTAATTAAGTGTACAGCAGACAACAGTGTTCTTGCACGACAAAATGATGATGTAAACAAAGTCATGTGACTTCATGATGTCAGCTGAAACACCCTTATACCATGGAATTATTCACATCTCAATGGCTATACCTACAACAGCTAGTATCCTGTTCCATCTACTTCTTGCAACACAAAGGAGAATTTTAGTATGGTATTTGTGAGTTCCGAGTTGGAATTAATGATAAAATTTCCTGCGATTCCAACTGAATGGTTTCCCAAAGAAAAAGCGAAATTAATTGTTATTTGCTTCGATTTCTATTTATTGGACCCTTTTTTTTCTTCATTTTTTTTTGATGATAAAATAACTCTGAAGCTTGTAAATATTGAATTCATTGGGTTTGGTTTCTGCCCATGCTTTTTTCTTCTTTCATGAATAAAATATTTCTTCCCGCAAACTCCTGTTTTTCGGGACCGTATATTTGTTCCACCTATGTGTAGGTTTAGCCACCTGGTCTGCATATACAGCAGATCAAGTAGACTTTGCATTGATTTATAGCATCAGTAAACGTAATGAAATAATTGCTTTTTAAGAGCTTTACATTCTCAATGTTGATTTGGCAAAAATTTCAATTATTTTGTAGGCATATCCTCCACAGCTAGAAGCTTTAAATAACTCTTAAATATGTGATAGTACTCCTTGTCTTGCATACCAACTTAAATATTAATGTTAACTTAAAGGAATATTCCCATGTTTTTTCGTAGCCTTTCATAAGAAAGAGAAATTTTTTAGACACAATTTAGTACAAAAATCATCGTGATATGTTATTCCTACCAGGAGATATTCAAATTTTAGGGTTCACAAAAAATGCCAATAAACGAATAAGAAAAAGCTCAGTATGACATCACAGCAACACGTTCTTCCACAAAGTTGATGTATTTCATTAAAATCTATCATCTTTTTTTTTATTAGTAAAACCTGCTAGAAAAATCAATTGATGAAAGTTAGGTTTTTATATGCATTACCAAATGTACCCTACTTCAATAACTTTTGGAAAATTGTTTCTAATCATACAGAAACAACCAATTAACGTTCAAAGAAATACATAAACATTTGCAATGGAATTGCCTCTATTACATCATCAAACATGAATTCATCATACTGTACGAAAACTTTAAAATGCAATTGGGAAATCTTTAAAAATCCATATCTCCTGAACGGAATATGGTATCACCTGATTTTTGTACCAAATTGGCTCTAAAAGTATGCTCTTTCAAATAAAATTGCACAAAATCCCACGGAAATATTCCTTTTAAGGCTACCCCACCACCTTATAGCTACAAAAGATATTTCCCAATAAAATTGATGAAAATTCATATATTTTAGAGTCAAATAAATTGTCTTCTGACAGTTTAAAGCACACTTCCTAATGAACTTTTGTACTTCTTTGTTGTCACTTTGTAATTTGTGAAACTACTAACAATACATGATTAATTGTTTTTTATTCTTACTTAGATATATAGAGCATCTAAATGCATCAATGAAATATAAACCGATATCTTCCACACATATTGAACAATAGGGTACTTTGGTACCACTGCATAGCACTATACAGCTGCTTACAGTACTATCATAAATCATAGTTACCGTATTTTCTCTAATAAACGCCCCTAATAAACGCCCCTCCGTCATATTTTTCATACTTTTAGGAAACAATGTACGTTTAACTTACCGGATGTGACTTGAAAAGGCTGTAAGTCGAACGTAACCAAGCAGAAAATATGCAAAGAGTATATTCCATTAATAAACCATGCACAATAATGCTAAAAACACAAAAATCGCTTAAAGAAACTAATACCATAAGCCTAAAAGGAATTGCTGTCTTTTGTAAGTTACATTTTTACTTCATACTTCACCCTCTAATAAACGCCCCCCTGTTTTCCAAATGCAATGCCCCGGGGGTGTTTATTGGAGAAAATATGGTATGTTCAAATATGAAGCATACATAAAATGAAGAGAAAGCAAGCATTATTTCCCACGATTACATGAAGCAAAGAGTATTTATGGCAAAAATCCATACCTCTAGCAATTGATAAACAATATCAGAAAACTAGCAATGATTTAAAAGAAGACTTTCTCTATTAACCAATCAGATTAATTACTGTGAGCAGTACAAGAATGAACCCACGGCATGTATCATTCAAGTACGTTGATCAATAACAAACTAGGTCATTAAAGGTTTGGATTTGTTAATGTTTAACGGCACCGCGACAGTCAGAATCAAATGTGCCAAGAGGGTGTTAAAAACTAAGATGCTTGAGATAGGAGAAAGAGGAAATTAAGGTAATAAAAGGAAGGTGAGGAAGGTAGGGTAGATAAGGGAAGGAAAGGGATGTTTAGATGAATTGCTGTTGCGGAGAAAGGTGGTCAATGAAGAATGCAGAAAGGCCCTGGTAATATCAAAGAATAAGCATGGTAAAAGGTCATCAGACAAATACTCAGTCACCAATTTTTACTAGAATGTGAATGACCTCATCAAGATATCAACACTAAATGAATAGGATATCTTGAGATATGATGCACAAACTGAAAGCTGATGTTGATACACCAAGTGACTGGATATCCATCCACCTCTCAACAGGTCAATTGTGAATTAATTCTAGGCTGAGGCACAGACTTGTGGAGTGACCGTATTTCTTAGAGTATGAGTACAAGGCCAGTATAAGTGCATGAGCGTAAGTAGCCAATTGTCCATTTTGCTAAATACAATTTGCTTTCTTCAAGAATGAGTCAAAAATGGGTACTTCCATCTGCAGAATTTTACCAAAGATGATATACATGGGATTTGCATTCCTTCCCTAGCAACTCAATATTTTGAGAGTAGAGCAAGGTCATTTCAAGTTGTTTTTGTTTGTTTGTTTGTTTGATGAGAGTTAAGCGGCACCACAACAGCAAGGGTCAAATTGTGCCTGAGGGGTTAGATCATTCCAGAGGTAGGAGGAAGAGTAAACAGGGGGAGATTGAGAGAAACACGAGAACTAAAAGCCAGAAAGCTGGGATTGAGAGAGGTGTATGGGTGGAAAAAATCATGTAGAGAGAGAGGGGGGGTGGGGAAGGAGGACTAAATATGGTTGTAGAAGGAAGCATGATGAAGGAAGGAGATAATTTTATCCAGAGGTTTTTTTTGGAAGAGCTCGGCTACTGAGTTGTGGGCAGCAAGGGAAGCTCTGGGAAGGTTGTACAAGGGACAAGCAAGGAGAATGTGATGGACTGTGAGGGTGCAATGGCAATTGTTGCAGAGGGGTGGGGAGTTGTTTTAATATCTTATTGTAAACTCAATGGCTGCCAGAAGAGCCTAGGGATTTGCATTTGACTTGGAATTGTATCTTGGACTTGGTATCAAAGCACTTTCAAATGCCTTCAGCTTTATTAAATGTTAAATGAAACATGGATATTGTGAAAATATAACAAGCATTGGCGTAGGAACATGTTCTTCATTAGGAAGGGGGAGGGAGGGGGGGGCACAAAGATATGCTACAACACCAGTTCAATGGTGAAAAAATTGACTTATTTGGGGGCACCATGTAGGTCACTGTAACATTGAGAGGGGGGCACATGCCCTATGCCCCCTTGTTCCTACACCTATAATAACAAGACATCCTCTAGGATATTTGTGAAACTTGGCTTAATTGTGCTTACACTTTTAGGCCCGAAGCTTTCTTAAGTAATGAATATAGACTTTTGCCTTTGTCTATTTGCCTCTACATCGCTTGAAGGTAAGACCACCACAAGCTGCTGCCAGGATGAAATAAATCAAGACCTGTAGAAGATAAAAATGAAGTTGATGAACAATGAAATCTTCCTCCCAGCCTGAACATGGGTTTGTAATACCGCATTCGATAGCACAAGCACTCATACTCAAATAACCATTGCCCAACCCTTTGCTAAATTGATAAACCTTGAGTATGTCAGTCAATGACACTGGTGGATTTGTCCTGGAAGATTACTACAAGCTATCAACTTAGCCCTCGTAAACTTATAAATGCAGATGTTTTAGACCAACCTCTCGAATGGAGCTTACCTATGCAGTGGGCCCATCTAGACTCTAAGCCAGACCTACAAAGCTTACCTATGCAGTGGGCCCATCTAGACTCTAAGCCAGACCTAGAGAGCTTACCTATGTAGTGGGCCCATCTAGACTCTAAGCCAGACCTAGAGAGCTTACCTACGCAGTGGACCTATCTAGACTCTAAGCCAGACCTAGAGAGCTTACCTACGCAGTGGGCCCATCTAGACTCTAAGCCAGACCTAGAGAGCTAACCTACGCAGTGGGCCCATCTAGACTCTAAGCCAGATCTAAAGAGCTTACCTATGCAGTGGACCCATATAGACTCTAAGCCAGACCTAGAGAGCTTATCTACGCAGTGGGCCCATCTAGACTCTAAGCCAGACCTAGAGAGCTTACCTACGCAGTGGGCCCATCTAGGCTCTAAGCCAGACCTAGAGAGCTTACCTACGCAGTGGGCCCATCTAGGATCTAAGCCAGACCTAGAGAGCTTACCTACGCAGTGGGCCCATCTAGACTCTAAGCCAGACCTAGAGAGCTTACCTACGCAGTGGGCCCATCTAGGCTCTAAGCCAGACCTAGAGAGCTTACCTATGCAGTGGGCCCATCTAGGCTCTAAGCCAAACCTAGAGAGCTTACCTATGCAGTGGGCCCATCTAGGCTCTAAGCCAGACCTAGAGAGCTTACCTACGCAGTGGGCCCATCTAGACTCTAAGCCAGACCTAGAGAGCTTACCTACACAGTGGGCCCATCTAGGCTCTAAGCCAGACCTAGAGAGACTTACCTCACGCAGTGGGCCCATCTAGACTCTAAGCCAGACCTAGAGAGCTTACCTACGCAGTGGGCCCATCTAGGCTCTAAGCCAGACCTAGAGAGCTTACCTATGCAGTGGGCCCATCTAGGCTCTAAGCCAGACCTAGAGAGCTTACCTACGCAGTGGGCCCATCTAGACTCTAAGCCAGACCTAGAGAGCTTACCTACGCAGTGGGCCCATCTAGACTCTAAGCCAGACCTAGAGAGCTTACCTATGCAGTGGGCCCATCTAGACTCTAAGCCAGACCTAGAGGGCTTACCTACACAGTGGGCCCATCTAGGCTCTAAGCCAGACCTAGAGAGCTTACCTACGCAGTGGGCCCATCTAGACTCTAAGCCAGACCTAGAGAGCTTACCTATGCAGTGGGCCCATCTAGGCTCTAAGCCAGACCTAGAGAGCTTACCTACGCAGTGGGCCCATCTAGACTCTAAGCCAGACCTAGAGAGCTTACCTACACAGTGGGCCCATCTAGGCTCTAAGCCAGACCTAGAGAGCTTACCTACACAGTGGGCCCATCTAGACTCTAAGCCAGACCTAGAGAGCTTACCTATGCAGTGGGCCCATCTAGGCTCTAAGCCAGACCTAGAGAGCTTACCTACGCAGTGGGCCCATCTAGGCTCTAAGCCAGACCTAGAGAGCTTACCTATGCAGTGGGCCCATCTAGGCTCTAAGCCAGACCTAGAAAGCTTACCTACACAATGGGCCCATCTAGGCTCTAAGCCAGACCTAGAGATTAAGATGTAAACAATTGAGAGTACTGTAGTATTCTTACCAGTGCTATTACTATCATCAATATGGTGAGCTTCATATTCTTGAAAAACATGGAACGTGCCAGAGATTTACTGCTTTTCTGGAATGTAACTGACTGAAAGAAGAAATGGAAGGAAAATATTATATATATATGTATAGATATATATATAATATATATATATATATATATATATATATATATATATATATATATATACATATATATATATATATATATATATATGTAATATATGTTAATATATGTATGCATATATATATATATATATATATATATATATATATATATATATATATATATATATATACATATATTATATATATATATATATATATATATATATATATATATATATATGTATATATATATATATATATATATATATATGCATACATATATTATATATATATATATATATATATATATATATACTACATAAACCTATGATTTTCATAATCTATATAGTAATTACAAACTAAATATTGCAAGAAGGAGCGAAAGTTAGTAGTATCACATTGCTGAATGACCAACAAAATTTGATTTATGATTAACAAATTGTAACTTTGATTAAAATCATATTTCACCACTATTTTTTCTAATGTGTTATTATCTTTAGGGCTTTAATTTGATAAATTGATGGTTGCTTCAATTGTAGAGGATCCAACTTTCTGCCAAGAGACCAAGACCCAGGTTCCATCCTGGGTTGGGTCATACTTATGATTGAAAAAGACCTGCTGCTTCCTCCCTTGGCGGTCAGTATCATCAGGATAGAACAGGGTAACAAAATAATCGTTCCCATTATAGTCAAGCTTATATCACCATCTTACAAACTTTCACTAAAGGATATTTCTACTGATTCTAAGGTTTGGCAGCTTCCTCCACAATCTCCACTTACTGAACTTAATTCTATGCTAAAAAAGTTTTGTCTTTCTTTATACACAGCCATCTCATCTTCTACAATTATTCTGGCTAATCAATTCACAACAATTTCTATACAAGTATTTCTATTGATAAGAAGCAATTTTAGACAAAAGTCTTAAGGTAAACATTGTTCCTGAGTAGGAGACTTAATTTTTACCATTTGGTGATGACTTTAAAATACAAGCAAATTTCATAAATCATTTTTAACCAATAAAAGAACCCTTAAACATATTCATGATCATTACTAAAGTTTCAATTTCAATGATTTTTAGTAAAGCAAATCAATTAGGTTCTATTAAAAATGCAAGTTTATCTTAAACGACAATTACTTACACTTTCTGCAAGGTCCTCTGTTTTATCAATCAGTAGTTCAAGCTTTTCTCCTCTGTTTGAAATTGATTCTGCAAATAAAGGTGATTCAAGTATCTCAAATAATTTCAGTTCAATTTCAAGCAAACTTGGTGCAAAATTTGCAAGTTACCTTTTTGGCTTCCTCTAGGGGAGAACAATTGAGTTTTCAATGTAACCAATTAAAAATGCATATGTAGGTTAAGAAATTGCTTACACACTTTACGTTTTATATTTTATACACATCCATATCTTTGTTGAAAATGGTTTCCTTAACCCTTACTCCACCAGCACTTTTTTGAAAACGCGTTCGGGAGGCAGAGTCAAGATGGGGCACCTTAAACGGCGATAATATCGCCGTGTGGTAGAGTAAAGGCCGTAACACACCAAACGCGACGCGGCGAGCAATATTTTAGATAATTATACAGGAAACAAATATTATAAGCTGCTTTGACTTTTTGCTCACACACGATGAATTTTACAATTGAAGCTTTCTGGTGATACTAGAAAATTTGCTAGTAATGCTTTTTTGTTTAAACTGTGGAGAAATTCGCTTTAATGGGGCGCGATTTTCTGTCGCGACGCAAATTTTGCTATAATAGGCATAGAAACGTCCTTTCAATCAATTTTCAGTTATCATCTGAATACCCATGCGATGACGACCCATCTAGGAAAACAAGAAGTCAAAATGTTTATTTTCCTTTGTTTTATTCAAGTTTGTTTAAAAAATCACTAGCTGCGTCGCGTTCGGTGTGTCACAGCCTTAAGGGTTAATGACGATAGGAATAGCAAAATGTTCCCCTTGTACGGACCAGAAAATATGCAAGTAACTTCACAACAAATACAGCATATTAATACCTGAAAGTACAGTCCAGCATTTCCTCTGTGTTTATGCTAAATTCAACCAATCTTATCAAATTTCTATGGAGTATTTGCATTGTTATGACTCGTGCACGAGCATTATTTGGATTATTCCATTTTCAAAACAGGTATTTTTTTTAATAAAGCAATAAAATTTATGTAAACTTTTCACGTTTTTCATTCTTTTTTTGTTGTTTTTTTTGCATTATAAACAATTTAAGTGATTCAATATAAGTAAACTTTTCTGGTTTTTCATTCTTTTCAGTTGTTTTTCATGCATTTTAAACAATCTAATACAAAATTTCATGAAAAGATTAATGTTCTGGCACCGTGTTTAAATGCATATTTAATGCACATATAAAAGGACTTTGCACTCGCAAATAACCCTCCTAAAGATGGGTCAATCCACGTGTCAAAGTCCTTTGCCCTGTGCATTAAATATGCATATAAACACTCTGCCGCAGCATTAATCTTTAAACACATACCACTATTACTCCCATAACGTGCAAAGAAAAGAACAAGATCGGCAAAGCATCACTCACCCTTTATAGGGATAATGATAAATGTTAAATTGTGGAACAAGAGACGGGAGGTAGATTGTGATTGTCATACTACAGACAAAACCTACCCACTCCCTTCTTGTCATGGTAAATTATCTTCTTTTAGTTTTATTTCCTTCCCCACCAATGATTCTTAGACATGCTATAAGCACTTCTGACTGACTTGCAATATCTTCCAAATCTACAAACCACAACTCTTAAATTAAGCAATCTTACAGATATGTAACTTTCTGCTTTTTTTGAAATTTGCAACCATGAAAAATGTTAGATCATAATTTGGAAAAATTATGAAATATTAGATTATGATTTGGAAAAACTGGACAACATACATTATGGATCAGAAAACTATATTAAACCTCGTTTCTCTGACTCATATATTTACCCTCAACAACTGCAGTTCCGTTCAAAATATTTAAGTAGCTGTCATGACTCAGTTAAAATCCAAAATAACTTCTAATTTTTTGCGAATCATAAAGAATGATGTAGCCCATAGTTACACTGTATTTGCTTGCTGAACACTCTGTCCATATTATCATATATGTTGTACAACATGCTGTACACTCTGTCCATATTATCATATATGTTGTACAACATGCTGTACACTCTGTCCATATTATTATATATGTTGTACAACATGCTGTACACTCTGTCCATATTATTATATATGTTGTACAACATGCTGTACACTCTGTCCATATTATCATACATGTTGTACAACATGCTGTACACTCTGTCCATATTATCATATATGTTGTACAACATGCTGTACACTCTGTCCATATTATTATATATGTTGTACAACATGCTGTACACCCTGTCTATATTATTATATATGTTGTACAACATGCTGTACACTCTGTCCATATTATCATATATGTTGTACAACATGCTGTACACTCTGTCCATATTATCATATATGTTGTACAACATGCTGTACACTCTGTCCATATTATTATATATGTTGTACAACATGCTGTACACTCTGTCCATATTATTATATATGTTGTACAACATGCTGTACACTCTGTCCATATTATTATATATGTTGTACAACATGCTGTACACTCTGTCCATATTATCATATATGTTGTACAACATGCTGTACACTCTGTCCATATTATTATATATGTTGTACAACATGCTGTACACTCTGTCCATATCATCATATATGTTGTACAACATGCTGTACACTCTGTCTATATTATTATATATGTTGTACAACATGCTGTACACTCTGTCCATATTATCATATATGTTGTACAACATGCTGTACACTCTGTCCATATTATCATATGTTGTACAACATGCTGTACACTCTGTCCATATTATTATATATGTTGTACAACATGCTGTACACTCTGTCCATATTATTATATATGTTGTACAACATGCTGTACACTCTGTCCATATTATTATATATGTTGTACAACATGCTGTACACTCTGTCCATATTATCATATATGTTGTACAACATGCTGTACACTCTGTCCATATTATTATATATGTTGTACAACATGCTGTACACTCTGTCCATATCATCATATATGTTGTACAACATGCTGTACACTCTGTCCATATTATTATATATGTTGTACAACATGCTGTACACTCTGTCCATATTATTATATATGTTGTACAACATGCTGTACACTCTGTCCATATTATTATATATGTTGTACAACATGCTGTACACTCTGTCCATATTATCATATATGTTGTACAACATGCTGTACACTCTGTCCATATTATCATATATGTTGTACAACATGCTGTACACTCTGTCCATATTATTATATATGTTGTACAACATGCTGTACACTCTGTCCATATTATTATATATGTTGTACAACATGCTGTACACTCTGTCCATATTATTATATATGTTGTACAACATGCTGTACACTCTGTCCATATTATCATACATGTTGTACAACATGCTGTACACTCTGTCCATATTATCATATATGTTGTACAACATGCTGTACACTCTGTCCATATTATCATATATGTTGTACAACATGCTGTACACTCTGTCCATATTATCATATATGTTGTACAACATGCTGTACACTGTCCATATTATTATATATGTTGTACAACATGCTGTCCACTCTGTCCATATTATCATATATGTTGTACAACATGCTGTACACTCTGTCCATATTATCATATATGTTGTACAACATGCTGTACACTCTGTCCATATTATCATATATGTTGTACAACATGCTGTACACTCTGTCCATATTATTATATATGTTGTACAACATGCTGTACACTCTGTCCATATTATCATATATGTTGTACAACATGCTGTACACTCTGTCCATATTATTATATATGTTGTACAACATGCTGTACACTCTGTCCATATTATCATATATGTTGTACAACATGCTGTACACTCTGTCCATATTATTATATATGTTGTACAACATGCTGTACACTGTCCATATTATTATATATGTTGTACAACATGCTGTACACTCTGTCCATATCATCATATATGTTGTACAACATGCTGTACACTCTGTCCATATTATTATATATGTTGAACAACATGCTGTACACTCTGTCCATATTATCATATATGTTGTACAACATGCTGTACACTCTGTCCATATTATTATATATGTTGTACAACATGCTGTACACTCTGTCCATATCATCATATATGTTGTACAACATGCTGTCCACTCTGTCCATATTATCATATATGTTGTACAACATGCTGTACACTCTGTCCATATTATTATATATGTTGTACAACATGCTGTACACTCTGTCCATATTATTATATATGTTGTACAACATGCTGTACACTCTGTCCATATCATCATATATGTTGTACAACATGCTGTACACTCTGTCCATATTATCATATATGTTGTACAACATGCTGTACACTCTGTCCATATTATCATATATGTTGTACAACATGCTGTACACTCTGTCCATATTATTATATATGTTGTACAACATGCTGTACACTCTGTCCATATTATTATATATGTTGTACAACATGCTGTACACTCTGTCCATATCATCATATATGTTGTACAACATGCTGTACACTCTGTCCATATTATTATATATGTTGTACAACATGCTGTACACTCTGTCCATATTGTCATATATGTTGTACAACATGCTGTACACTCTGTCCATATTATTATATATGTTGTACAACATGCTGTACACTCTGTCCATATCATCATATATGTTGTACAACATGCTGTACACTCTGTCCATATTATTATATATGTTGTACAACATGCTGTACACTCTGTCCATATTATCATATATGTTGTACAACATGCTGTACACTCTGTCCATATTATTATATATGTTGTACAACATGCTGTACACTCTGTCCATATTATCATATATGTTGTACAACATGCTGACCACTCTGTCCATATTATCATATATGTTGTACAACATGCTGTACACTCTGTCCATATTATCATATATGTTGTACAACATGCTGTACACTCTGTCCATATTATTATATATGTTGTACAACATGCTGTACACTCTGTCCATATTATCATGTGTTGCACAACATGCTGTACACTCTGTCCATATTATTATATATGTTGTACAACATGCTGTACACTCTGTCCATATTATTATATATGTTGTACAACATGCTGTACACTCTGTCCATATTATCATGTGTTGTACAACATGCTGTACACTCTGTCCATATTATCATATATGTTGTACAACATGCTGTACACTCTGTCCATATTATTATATATGTTGTACAACATGCTGTACACTCTGTCCATATTATCATATATATGTTGTACAACATGCTGTACACTCTGTCCATATTATTATATATGTTGTACAACATGCTGTACACTCTGTCCATATCATCATATATGTTGTACAACATGCTGTACACTCTGTCCATATTATTATATATGTTGTACAACATGCTGTACACTCTGTCCATATCATCATATATGTTGTACAAATAAGACTTCATTAGTACATCTGTACCAATATATACCAGTACTCTTTTAAATCTTTCCCTAGTTGTTTTTTCGTTTTTCTTCGAAGAAAATCTTATTCAAGCAAGCATTGAGTGGCACATGGAGAGGATTATCATATTTCTTTGCAACCCGCTTTTATTTCCTACATACCTAGTTGACTAAATTTCCACCCCAAATTCAAGTGATAGAGATATTCTCATAATTTTAAATGACAGAAAAAAATGAAATGATAACAATTCTACAAATACCATTAAGATCACACCTTCATGACCTGGGAAATGATTTCACTTAAGTTAAGACTGATCAAAGATTGGTTTTCTTCTCTTTGTTTTTAAATCAGCTATATGCCTATTCATACCTCGAATATTTTGAGATATAAAAAAATGTCCAACTTTGATCGGCTATAACATACAATAAAAGCATTTTTGAAATGAAAAGAATATTCTACTCTGCATTAAATTCTTCTTTGTATATGCAATTAAACAGAATGCTTTTGTAGGTATTCTGAGGTTTGGGTTTTAATTCTTTTAAACTGAAACCCAAAGGCTTTCAAAATCGTGTCTGGCTTTAAGAAAGCCTGGAAGGCCACAAACAGCAGTGCTTATCCTTGTTAGAGATGCAGTGGCTCAGTGGTTAAGGACGCGCGCATGTATGTGAACGGTACAGGGTTTAACTTCCGTCATGAGCATTGCATTGTGTTTTTGAGAAAGATACTTTACTTGCTCCAGACAACTCAGCTGCAAAATTAGTACCAGCACTGCTGGGGAGTTAACCTGCAATGGACTGGTTTCCCATCCAGGGGGAGTCACATGCTCTCATTCGCTTGCGCCATGGAAACTGGGAATAAGCTCCATCACTATGGGACTAAAGGCTCGGATGGATTTAACTTGACATTCTTTTGCATTTTGTCCTCATTTATACAAGATGGACAAATAAGATTATTATCAAACTTTATCACTCAATTTTCCATGCTTCCAAGAATTCCTAAATAATAAATCCCTGATTTAGGTATTATTAAAGTAAACAATAAATATTTTTGTTATGATTTTGTTTTTGCTTGGTGTAAGTTGATGGTAGTCAAAGTATAGTAGTGTAGAATGTCACTGAAGAAATGTTTTTGGTGTAATTTTACAAAGTTGAGGTAAAACAGTCTCTGGATTCACATACCTATATTCTTGACCATTATTCCCTTGAGCTCCTCCAGATCATTTTGCATCTCCCCAACCTTTACATCGGTACCTGTCCTGAAGCTCCCCGAGTACTGTTTCTGTTTTTTACAAGAAACGATAGTGAAAATGGATACATGTAAAGAACAATAAGCAACTAGTTGCAGGCAACATTACCTACAATCGTGGCCAAAAGTGTTGGGACAAAACCGCTCAATAATTTTAAACGGCATTTTCCTCCACCATCCCCTCTTTCAATGTTGTGCGCTTTGCAAGAAACATGGTAAAATACGGCTTTCAACATTGATCGAGGGGAGTGGGGATTTATCCCAACTAATTTTGGCCACGATTGTAGATTGATGAAAATCTGTTGAAAATAAAGTATGGAACAACAATTCCTACCAAAATCGATGACCATTTCTACATTTTTTTCTCTCTGATATTCAGGCATAACTATTCAAGAAAACATGTCAATGTGTGATAATATTAGTTTAACAGTTTTCTATTTTCTCATCAAATTCAAAAGCTTTTGCCCCCAAATCTTTAATGGAGTGAAGCTGTACCTAAGAATTTCTGAAGCTTGGTCATGAACCCGTAAACAATTTTTATGTTTGTTTGTTTGTTTGATGAGAGTTTAACAGCACCACAACAGCAAGGGTCAAATTGTGCCTGAGAGGTTAGATCATTCCAGAGGTAGGAAGGAGAGTAAACAGGGGGAGATTGAGAGAAACACGAGAACTAAAAGCCAGAAAGCTGGGATCGAGAGATGGGAATTTTGTCCCTTTTGTCATGTTCTTTTGCCCCACCTAGTAAGCCATTGTATTGGTTCTGTAGACACTTCCTCGTTAAACAGCCTGTGTACACCCACTTTAAAAAAAACAAATAAATGAATGAAATAGGTAGAAACTAAGGTTATACAGAGATGTAAACAGATGATAAACCAGTTGTGAAGCACTGCCGATTGCTAAATGAAGACCCACTTAGTATTCAACTTGGGTATCGAAATGAATCAATTTTTAACCCGTTCCTTTCACTTTAATCAAACTTTCTCTGCAGCAAAACAGAACAATACTGATAGTCATAGAAGTTCTGTGAATAATTTCCTCTCAAATAATAAAATGTGATTTTTGTAATCGTTAGTGAAAGTAACAACAGATAGATCAGTCTTGCCACAGCTACAATACTTAGTGCATATGAACCTACAAACTTTTATGTTACCCCAGTTGCTATTTTTGTGGTGACTATACCTTTTGTGTCCCCCATAGCAGTTTCCAGTTACCAAGCAACAACAACAGTTTTTAATTTCAGGAAACTAACAAATATGCTAAGGCACTGGATATTTGTGATGTGTCAGACTAATGTCAAGACTTACCATCTGTGTTTCTAAAATTCTGGAGAATTCGCTATTCATTGCAAAAGGAAGTGCTGTATGTACTCTCGAGCCATATGTTGTAGTAAACCTATAAAAAAAAAAAAAGTTAAAGCATATTCTCATTTCAAGGGAATCAGAAAAGTTAAAGCATATTCTATCCCAAGGAAATCAGAAAAGTTAAAGCATATTCTCATCCCAAGGTAATCACAAAGGTTAAAGCATATTCTCATCCCAAGGTAATCACAAAGGTTAAAGCATATTCTCACCCCAAGGAAATCACAAAGGTTAAAGCATATTCTCATCCCAAGGTAATCACAAAGGTTAAAGCATATTCTCACCCCAAGGAAATCACAAAGGTTAAAGCATATTCTCATCCCAAGGGAATCACAAAGGTTAAAGCATATTCTCATCCCAAGGTAATCACAAAGGTTAAAGCATATTCTCATCCCAAGGAAATCACAAAGGTTAAAGCATATTCTCATCCCAAGGGAATCAGAAAGGTTAAAGCATATTCTCATCCCAAGGGAATCACAAAGGTTAAAGCATATTCTCATCCCAAGGTAATCACAAAGGTTAAAGCATATTCTCATCCCAAGGAAATCACAAAGGTTAAAGCATATTCTCATCCCAAGGGAATCACAAAGGTTAAAGCATATTCTCACCCCAAGGAAATCACAAAGGTTAAAGCATATTCTCATCCCAAGGTAATCACAAAGGTTAAAGCATATTCTCATCCCAAGGTAATCACAAAGGTTAAAGCATATTCTCACCCCAAGGAAATCACAAAGGTTAAAGCATATTCTCATCCCAAGGTAATCACAAAGGTTAAAGCATATTCTCACCCCAAGGAAATCACAAAGGTTAAAGCATATTCTCATCCCAAGGGAATCACAAAGTTTAAAGCATATTCTTATCCCAAGGAAATCACAAAGGTTAAAGCATATTCTCATCCCAAGGGAATCACAAAGGTTAAAGCATATTCTCATCCCAAGGAAATCACAAAGGTTAAAGCATATTTTTATCCCACGGGAATCACAAAGGTTAAAGCATATTTTTATCCCAAGGGAATCACAAAGGTTAAAGCATATTCTCATCCCAAGAGAATCAGAAAAGTTAAAGCATATTCTCATCCCAAGGGAATCAGAAAGGTTAAAGCATATTCTAATCCCAAGGGAATCACAAAAATAAAGTTTCCAGTCTTATGGTCATTTAATGACATACAGCTACAATAAGTTTCAATCAGAAGAAAGTTTATAATTAAAGATTACTGTTGAGGCAGAGTGTTTATATGCATATTTAATGCACCGGGCAAAGGACTTTGGCCCGTGTATAATGGCCTGACTTTAGGAGGGTCATTCACGAGTGCAAAGTCCTTTGAACCGTGCATTAAATACGCATATAAACACAATGCCAGAACATTAATTATTTAATGAAATTTTTGTATTAGATTGTTTAAAATGCATAAAAAACAACTAAAAACAATTAAAAACGAGAAAAGTTTAGAAATATTTTAACACTTGATTTAAAAAAATAACCTGTTTAGAAAATGGAATAAACCAAATATTAATGATCACGCATTAACTGTATTTAATGCACTGGTCATAACAATGCAAATGCACCATATAAATTGTATAAGTCTATAGACAACAGCAACAAACTTGCTAATTAATCAAAAACTATGGCTGATCAAAGTTTGTGTGTTTTGCAGGAAATGTAAAAGTTATCAAGTAAGAATAGGACAGTTCAAAATTGTTGCTAATCATAATTCTTTAAAATTCTGTCTTAAATTTCAGCCACTGAATGTGCTCATAACCGAATTATGATACTTCTTACAATATTACATACACGGTTGCACAGATCTTGTTACTGAAAGGAGGTTACTCATTCAACAAAGTTTGCTTTGACCTTTGATAGTAATAGTACTTAACTGCACACAACATACATAAAAACTGCATACCAGTCAGGTTGAGAGTAACTTCATGACTGCTTGGGACATACAAAAAATACCCCCTCTCCCCCCCCTCCCTCCACCTCACAAGGAGCCAAATACTCTTCTTAGAGAAGCTTGTTCCTTTAGTATCCGGGATAAGCACTGTTATGATCTGCACTTGAAGCTTTAATAATATCCTTGACCAACATGCGAATGCCCATGGTTTTTATTACAGTTTACTTTCTTAATAACTCACTAAAGTGCTTTGCCTTTACATACTTTCCTTGCACATGATGGTGCTGAAAACCTGTGATACGAATGTTCAAATCAACTATAATCATTTGTAATGAATACTTCCAACAGCATGGGCATGGGCAGGATTTTCCCACCGAAAGTGCAGGGGGAGGAGGTGGGGAGGAGGGGGGGAAGGGGGAAACACAAAATCATGTTAAGATGCAAAAAATCACCATACAAATTTGGAAAGAAAAAGAGTGGGGTGGGAGGGAGAGGGGGGGGGGGAGGGAAGGGGGGGGGGAGTAACCAGCATATGAGCATGAGTATCAACAATTAGACCTGTGTTATTTCAAAATTTCGCCCCACTTTTTAACCGAAAGCTACTTCAAGAGAAACTCATATTGTGACCAAGTGATGACTAATCAATGTTTTGAAAATTAATACTATTAATATCGTCAGATGTGAAACAATTTCAATGGCTTGTAAAACACATCAATACTGTACATGCATATCTTAAAATCTTAACATAATGATCGTGTCTCATGACTGATTCCCTGATCCCTACTACAGAATCAGCTCCGATATTACTTTCCAAAGGGGTTCTCTTTCATGTCTCGTTGGTTTCATGTGTGTATTTAAACATCTGTGTACTTTACACCCTATGAAGTTTTGAATCGTTGTGAAAGTAATCAATTGTGAATTAATAACAAAATGCAGGAAGTCATATCAAACTAGTTTAGAAACTGACTGTGGAGAAAACCATCACTTTCAAAGTGTTCCGCGGCCTTTCATTCATGGCAGTAGTTTCACCACTTTTTATTCACCTTAATCTAGGCCTGAGTAGGTACCAAAAGGTATAACTTTCATTACAGTGCACAGATTTGAAAAATTGAGTACATGGTTCACTTCAAGAATTACCATAAGGTCAAAGGATGCATAGTATTATCACTACTAGCTAACTTACTTTGATTAAAACCATGAACACAGCCAAAACAGTTAACAAAATCTGTCATAAAATGACAATTTTAAAGCTGAAGCATTTTATTTCTTTAGAATTTCTTAATTCAAAGCTCTTTTAAGTAAGCCAATACATATTAGCCTTCCACATACCTTACAAAAGCAAAGTTGGAAAACCTTGCACACTTGCAAATTTGTACCATCAGAGGGAAATAATACCATTATAATCTTATTATCATTATTTTATTAGGAAAACTTTTAAAACTGGTCACAAATGTCAAATTTCCAGCAAAGCATACATTTTCATGCCTTTTTTTAAAGATCTATTGACAGGTACATAGCAACAACTTGATCTTAATTGGGAGAAAATAGGCAAAATAGTTCTTTAAAATCTAACACCTTATAATGATAAATTATGTAATTTTTTTTTTTATTTTGTGACATCGACAAGGGAAAACCAATAAATTTCCTTATAATATTGTTTTTCAATCCTTCACCAAAAGTTATTTGAATGGGAGAGGTTGAACATGACGAAGAGGTTTTGAATCTCCATCACACCCCATCAATATCTAGCAGGACAGAAATTTAAAGAATCACTATTGAAGATCTTCTCTTTCATACATCACAAGTTTTCCTGCATTGAAAATTCTTCAAACTTTGATCAGCCATAACACAGAAACTAGGCTTACTAGTGCTTTTGACAAAATTGAAAGCTCTTTCTGCTGAACTTACAATCTGTACCTATACCTTTAACACTCAATTAACCCTCTCCAAGTTAGATGATTGACAGCTTTTTCAACCAATCACCGCATGAATTTGCCTAGCAACAAAATCTGTTTAACTAAGTGAGGCAAACATCCTACGCGGTACTGGTACAGTACAGCTAGCTAGCGGCGCGCGCTTATGTAGTCATGCAATTTACTGCACAAAACAAATTTCTGAACACAAGACTGAATGACTGCAAAATGGTGAACAAATATTGCACTTACAGGCCTGCTGCGGGCTTTGTAAATCTGATTGCTGTTACCCAAAACAATTAGCAAATGGAATTTTGTTTATCCTTTTAGCTAAAAACTTAAAAGATCTAGAGAAGTGCCATAAATGGATCAAAGCTTGTGGCAGGCCTCGCGAACATCTAAATGTCAATGCATTGGTCATGCATGATTGCGGATTTATGGTTTGTTTGCCCCACTTAGTTACCACATTGCTATTGTAGGTGTGGCTTATTTCTTAATCCAGAGACATTATTGGCCTGGTCTTCCCTTGTTATAGCCTTTTCTAATGGCAAAAGACTTACTGCTGTAGCTTCACAAACATCAGAGGGAAGAAAACTATCAACTTGTTATGTTTGTGGGAAGACCTGCAAGATTTTACAACCATGCTTAAAAGTACCCTTTACAACTTCTCCGGTCCTGTAAGTTGCTGGCAGAAACTAGTCTTTAATTTCACATTGTTGTTAATTCTCAGACACACTCACAATATTCAAAACCACTGAAGTACAAATACAGGTACTGTACCTTCTTTTGATTTCCAACAAGAATGCAAATGCTCTGGATCTTTCAAATTCCTGTTAAAAAAACAAGATATTAATCAATAAGTATACACAGTATTATTGAGTTTTTCTCCCAGAAATGACTGAACAATGGTTATAGTTATTATGTGTCTATAAAGCATGTGCACATGCCATCTTTAAGATATGAATACATGAGGGATTCATTTTTGTCTGCTGAAGTGCCTTATGAGTCCAGACATGATTTTAAAATATTACAATTTACTGAAAGTTAAATATTTTGTTTCTAAGGTCTAGTGAAAATTTTCAACATTTTATTCTTTTTAACTTTTGTTTCATTTTATTTATTTGATTTTTAGGTAATGTTTTAAGTTTATAATAGGGCAAGATTGTAAAACAGTTATTCTGTTTGAGTTAAGCTACCATGTAAAAAAAGAGTTAAATAAAAAATAAAAAAAGGAAAATGCTTAATAAACATATGATTCTATACTAAGAGGAACAGTCTTCTAAGTGAGTCAAAGGGTGTGTTACGTTTCTGAGATACAAGATATGAAATTAAAGATCTTTTGTCAAATTTGTTATGTAATCAGTCAGTGGCAGTCTGCTTTCTTTTTAAGACATCTGCTTCAATTTCAGTCAAAAAAATACATTTTTCAGCTGAGTGTTAATTGAAATATGCCTAAGCCTCTACAAATATTTCTCAAACTCTTCTGCTTTTCTGTCACTATTTGGCAAAAGGTTTGAAAAGTGTCACAAAATGGAGAGCTATTTAAGTGAAGACATCACAATTTTGCATTATTATCTTAAAGAAATAGGCATGAAATCTGCCCAGGCTGTAAACTCTCTGTGAGTTAGTTGATAGACAACTTTTTCAACCAATCACCTCAAGAATTTGCCTGGCAACAAAATCTGCATAACTAATTAGGGCAAAAATCCTACGCGGTACTGGTACAGTACAGACAGCTCGCAGCGCGCTCATGCAGTCAATGCAATAGACTGAGTGACGACAAGATGGTAAACAAAAATTGTGCTTACAGGCCAGCAATGGGCTTTGTAAATCCACTATGGGCTTTGTAAATCCGATTCCCGTTACCCAGAACAGTAAGCAAACGGAATTTTCTTTATTCCTTTTGCTAAAAATTCTAAACACCCAGAAGAGTACCATAAATGGATCAAAGCTTGTGACAGACCACATGAACATCTACATGTCAATGCATTGGTCATGCATGATTGCGGATTCCAGGTTTGTTTGTTTGCCCCACCTAGTAACTACATTACTATGGTGGGTATGGCTAATTTCCGTACTTGGAGAGGTCAATTATTAAACAATTTTAATGGTGTTTTTGCTATTTCCATGATTTTTAGTATGCAATAAAACTTTAGTCAGCACTGCTTCTCTAGATTGTTGCAATCATACAAACATTCAGAAAATACAAGAGGAAATGAAGAAGATTAATTTTCTATCAAACTACATGCATCTCCACTTTTTAAATTGTAAAGAAAAACTTTTCAAAACAGCCAACTTTGAGTGATTTTAAAGGAAACTTGAGCTTGCTTAAGCCAACATACATTATGCAGTGAAGGTTGATGATCATAGTGTGTGGATTTGTTGTTAACTAATATTACGGTGGTGAGTAAAGAGGGGTAGTTGCTCTTTTTTATTTCAATTGAAGGTATCGGCCTTTCTGACCATATATGGGAGTTGTATTGTGATCAGAAACTTCAATTTTTGCCAAATTTTGGTCTCAAAAAGGCTAAAAAACACAATATTTTTCACAACTTTTGTGGAAAAAAGAAATTGATGATAGGGGCAGTCAAAATTTGACCGCAATTGGATGCATTGATGTCTTTGTAAGTTCCTCACAGGTTTTCAGGCAAAAGCAAGGTCTGGAAGTATGGCAAATAAGAAGATTAAAAAAGTCCAATTTTAAGCATTTTTAACATTTTCTTTCATTTCAACCTATCTTTTTGTCACAAATCTTCAAAATAACCCATCAATAAGATACAATGATTCAAAGAACAATGTGAGCTCTTTCAAATTATATCAGGATCAATGCTGTGGGCCTATTTGATCAAGTAAAATAATTTTTTGAAAAGTGTATGTCCAATCGGTTGTGTCATGACCACATGGAAATTCAAGGCTTAAAGATATATTTATTGGATTATTGTTAGCTTAAGGAATAATCCAATGGTCAAACATGTGCATTCAAAACAATATACAGTAGGAGAAACTAAGAAACATCATGGTGAGATGAATACACCTAGCTTTGCTGTTTCACAGGGGTGGCCTGCCCCACCCCTCCGTGGACCTGCCCTGTCCCCCTGGGGTCCGCCCTGCTCCTCATGAGAAAAAATGTATTTTTTTTGTAAAGATTTTTTTTTTTTTAACCTCGTAAATGAAATACCTTACATGGATACAGAACACAGAATGATAGCATAGTAAGCAATTGTCCTGTTTGGCTCATGAATGGTCCTTATCAATCAGAATAATTTCATTCTGAGGTATGATTATAGCTCAAATTCCAGATCTTCTTCACCATGGGATTGGGCCTTAATGGGGACCCTGGACTCCACGGCAAAAAGACGCAGTGCTAATAGCGCATGCATTAATGTGCCCCTCAACAAGTATAGCACCCTGCCCCTTTTTAAATCAAGCCAGGGGTTTGTACACTGATATAATGTTCTGTTTAGAAGATATCAAATTTAAAAGATTCAACAAATGAATTTAAAAGTGACTGGAGTAGTAAGTGCAATTCAATTGTGCGATGTCAGAAAGACACTTCCCCGACAAGAAATGTACAGTATTTTTGTAACTAATTACCTATTACCAAATGACTGGAAACATTTTTTATACTTGACTATTCAGCTGGCCCATATGTCCATGTACCGTATGTTTTGTTAGATTACTGTATACAAAGACTTTGCCAGGGAAACATGATGGTGTGATACTTAGCCTGTTACTAGTCATTTACAATTCTCAAAGAACTTTCAATTTGAATGAATCCTTGCAGGAATAAGATAGCGCTTGACAAATCATACGTCTTATCCGGGCACCATGACATTTACTTGACCTGCCCGGATGGACAATTTGATTTTCAGCAAATTTGCTTTGTACATATACAACAAATTTGCAAGGGCAACCTTTGTATTTTCAGGAAAACTACAAATTCAGATACTCCTGCCCAGTGGGCAAGTTGATTTTTGGTTGACCTGTCAATCCGTGCCCTAGTTAATCTTTTTAAAAGGGATGATGTACTCTGTACCTCTTTTCATCCACCCTGCTTATCTTTCCTCCTCCCTGCCAATTATTACTCCACCCTGCCCATCTTTTCCTCCTCCCTGCCAATTATTACTCCACCCTGTCCATCTTTTCCTCCTCCTGCCAATTATTACTCCACCCTGTCCATCTTTTCCTCCTCCCTACCAATTATTACTCCACCCTGCCCATTTTTCACAAATCCTCTACATTTGTACACAATAACCTAAATTTGATAACTGTTTCACCTTCATGTATAAATGTTTTTTGCAGTTCCCCAATAAACAAGGCGGCAGGTATATTGTACATTATGTTGTATTTATTTCTCTGTAAATAACATATTTTAAGTGCCCCAGTGACTTTGTTGCATGCCCCTTGCTACTGTTCAAGGGCCCTTTTGGTCAATGGCACTCTGCCCCTTTCTGGATCAAGCTATGTGTTTGTTCCAATCCTGCTATCATGTGGAATGTATGTTTGACCACAGGAATATTCCTCTAACAATACAACTACCCAAAAGCAAAGTTACTAAAGGTGGTCCCATGAATTAGTTCAGTGGTCAAGCAAGTTTCTTATGTGAAAGAGTATTGTAACAGAAACAAAATAGTGAGAGAAACTACTTCAGTATATTATTCCATTTAGGAGATATTTTAATTTAAATTTCTGTTTCATTTGTGTATTAGTAGCTTGTGTAAAAAGTCTAGTGTAAAACCAATGACATCCATATCCGCACATTCTCTCAGTGGCATAAAACCATTGAAAAAAATAAGAGGGGGAGGTAATCGTAAGTTTTCTGCAGAGTGCTCGCTTTTCTGTGCGTTCGCTTTTTGGCGTGGGGTCCAGGGTCATTAATGCTTAAGGGCCCCCGGAAGCTCTTGCAAAATTTGACATTTAAGGGTAAAAAAAGTATGTCACAACAACGGATAGGAAGAAGGTATATTATACCAGCCAAAATGCATGTCAAAGAGAGCTACAGTACATGTTTAATACACAATATACAAAACACAAAATCATGAAAACGCATAATATGGAAATCCAGGATGCAGACATAGACAGAAGTCATTGAATCAGTAAATCCAATAACCATGAAAATCATGCTATCTGTCCCACTCTTTAAGAAAAAGCTAACTAAGATCCTTTTAAACAATTATTAATGCACAAATGGGTGGATGGGAGTGGGGTGGGGTGGCTAGGGTGGGATGGGTGGCTAGGGTGGGGTGGGATGGCTATGTTGGGGTGGGATGGTTAGGATGGGGGTCAGGGTTTAAATTCTTTTTTTTTCTTTCTTTCTAAATTATATATTATTGTGTCCCCTTTCCTTTAAGCTTATCTATTATCCACGGATGGAAGTGGGGTGGTATGACTCGGGTGGGGTGTTGGATGATTAGGATAGGTCAGTTCCCCCCCCCCCCTCTCCTTTGCATTTCTCTCTATTGTTGTATAGAGACATGCATGTACAGTATATGGTTATAGTAAATTTATAATTTGTATCTAGATATTAATACTAAGAGGGAGTGCTCTACTCGTTTAGTCGTTAAGGTTTCTTAGAGCACCTCCTTTCACAACTTTTGTATTGTTATTATATGTATTTTCCTATTGTTAACTTACACTGTTATTATTTATTATGAATGTTGTGATGAAACAAATAAATAAATAAAATGAAATATCCCCTTCCCCCTCTCCGCCCTTTCTGGATTTACACCCATGCATTCTCTACATATTTTACTGCATTTAATCCTGAGATTCTGATGCCTAACCAGAACATCAATGAAGGTCAACTTTATCACAATAATGTTCAAACGCGTAGTACAGATAGTAGTACAGATCTATCGATGGAAGATGAAATGGGAGTTAAAGCTTTATACCTCACTGATCAGATAAAAAACAAGATTTTCAGTATCTTATTCTGTTATTCCATTTAGAAGATATTTTAGTTTTAAGTTCTGTTTCATTTGTGTAGAAATAGCTGGTATGGTAAGTCTAGTGTAGAACACCGACAGCGACATCCTCTACATATTTAACTACATTTAATCCTGAGATTTTGATGCTTAAACATCATTCGATATGTCAGGAAAGCAAAAGAACTGTTGCTGGTCACTTTAATACAAAATGAGAATCAGAATTATAAAGATTTTAAGGACTTAAAGGATTAGTTCAGGGGTCAACAAGTATGATCTTATATGAAAGAGGACTTTAAAAGAAACAAAATGCTGAAGAAAGCATTCAAACAGCTTATTCCGTTAAGGAATAAGCTTTGAGGAATCTGAGGCTGTGACATCACAACTACTCTGACTTTAGTCATTTCTACACAAATGATACCAAACTTTCATCATTTTGGTTCTTTTGCTTGACCCCTAAACTAATCCTTGAATAAATCAAGCAAGCCAAGAAGAAGTGCCATTAATTTGCCACCTGAAGAAATTTTGATAAAAAAATGTAAAAAAATTAGTAGAAAAAAGTTAATTAAACTTCTTGGCTAAAATATGGTGATACAAATACACGCAAAACAAAAGGAAACAGAAAGTCCATACTTACATCGTCTGTGATACAGAGGTAAATGATTCTGTCTTCTGTTATATAATGGAATAAATAGTTTTCGTGAGAGTATGTCAATTTGGTATTCTCCGGGGATACCTTCATCAAGACCTGCTCCACCACCTCGCTAAAATTTCCCCTGCAAGACGCATAGTTTGTGAGCACCGTTGTGCCCCTAGAAACTGTGGCATACAAAATTGGCATGATTGTCTGAAGACTTTCGTCATGAAAGAATATGAGTTTTTATGCAGATAAAATACTGGATCTAAAGAAAATAACTGGATGCTCGACTTGTGGTAACCTAAGAAGAAGAAAAAAAAAGGGAAAAGAGCAACGTGAAAATATGTTATTTATGTTGTATTTAAGTTGAAGTAAAACTTATTTTTTAGTAAAAAAGTAGTCTACAAAAAAATACCTAGGCTTCATGTTACCTCTAAGCTCTCAATAAATTTGTTGTCATTTTAAAACTATTTTAGGAGCGATTGACAGTGATACAGAGGTCATACTGAACAGTTGAGCACTTGCTTACAGATCTTTGAAAATTGTTTGTTTGTTTGATGAGGTCTTAACGGCACCACGACAACGAGGGTCAAACTGTGCCTGAGAGGTCAGATCACTTTAGAGGTGGGAAGGAAAGAAAACAGGGGGAGAATGAGAGAAATTCAAGAACAAAAGTCAGAAAGCTGTGTTCGATTGATTGATTGATGAGGTCTTAACGGCACCACGACAACGAGGGTCAAATTGTGCCTGAGAGGTCAGATCATTTTAGAGGTAGGAAGGAAAGAATCCAGGATGAGAATGAGAGAAATTAAAGAGAGGGAGGAGGTTCATGGGTAAAACAAAAACAAAGTAGAGAGGGGTTGAAAGAGGAGAACTAAATATGGTTGTAGAGGGAAGCATAATGAAGGAAGGAGATAATTTCATCCGGAGGATTTTTCTGGAAGAACTCAGCAATTGAGTTGTGGGGAGCTAGGGAAGCTCTGGGAAGGTTGTACAGGGGGCAAGCAAGGAGAACGTGATGGATAGTGAGGATGCAGTGGCAATAGTTACAGAGGGGTTGGAAGGAACCAATAAGGAGGTGGGAGTGAGTGAGGTGGGTGTGACCAATTCTAAGATGGGTAATATGAGCGTTGTCGATACGAGAAAGGTTGTTGATGGTGGATTTGATCGGGATTGTGGGCTGGATGACATGGAGTTTGTTATCAATTTGGGAGTTCCATGAGGTTTGCCAGCGGTCACGAACAAGGGAAGCGATAAGCGGTTTGATGTCAGAGAGGGTTTTGGGAAAAGGGGTAGGGAGGAGGTTGAGGGCAAGCTTAGCGGCTGCATCAGCCCTGTCATTGCCAGGGATGCCAGCATGGCTGGGTATTCAGAAGAAAAGAACACTTTTCCTGCAGAGGGTGGGAGATAAGACTGGAGGAGGAGGTGGCATGTGAGGTTATCCCATTTAAGATTGAGTAATGAAGTAAGAACAGCCTTTGAGTCGAAGAAAATGGCAAAGTGGCTGAGAGGAGAGTACTCAATAAAGTTGAGGGCAAGGAGAATGGCCTTAGCCTCGGCTGAAAAGATGGATGAGTAGTCAGGAAGTCTGCTACTGAGGGTGATGTCTTGTATGATGGCAGCAGCAGCTGTCTTGTTGCCTTCCTTGGAGCCATCAGTATAGATGGAGGTGTAATTTGAGAGTTGGTCTTTGATTTGGTTGTGGAGATTGATGAAGAGGTTAGGGTGGGTTTGAGTTTTATGATAAGTGGAGAGGTCAAGGTGGACAGAAGGGAGGGGGGTGGCCCAAGGAGGAAAAGTGGGCCAGGAATAGGTGCCGAGAGTGGCGGGGTTCATGCCGAGATGGAAGAGGTCTGATTTAATGCGTAAGCTGAAGGGAGAGAATATGACATTTTTTCCACTGTAGGGTAGGGCCTAGGCCTACACATCATGCCTAACCGTGACTAACGTACTAACAGTAACATATTTACACAAATCATTACTTGCCAAAACAGAAAGACTAACGACAACTCAAATAATCCTAACAAAAATAACAGTAAAAAAGTGCTTTACCTCAGTTTTTAAACACTAACGTTAGTTCTTCTTTTCACAACATGACAATTAACATACAAATTTACAAACTTGCCGAACAATCATGACAGACTTCGATTCCTGCACGAAAAAGAAAACAGTGAGTAAACGACAGTTTTAGACACAGAGACATTAAAACTACGTTTAGCGCAAGACAGGAAGCTAACTTTTTTCTTCAATGATGCTATAATCTGACAGAAACATAAAGGAATTTTTTTTGCTTATAACGAAAAGTAAAGTTTAAAACGTATTTCGACCATGCACCCTTGCAGTTTAGATGCATAATTGAGTTTGGGATATTCTCCTCTTCAGGAGATTTTTTTTAATGCTTCACAAGAAATAAAAAAAACCGTTTTCTGTTCAACAATTTCATTGGGGGTAGGCGGGGACGGGGATGGGAGGGGCAGGGAAGGGGCGGGTAGGGGAGGGGCGGAGTTATTCTTTCTCAATGCTGAATTCAAGTTGTTATATGAGTTCATTTGATGCCAGGAACGTTGCTATTCACTTGGTCGGTGCATGTCACATCCGTGAGAAGACGTCATTTTCTGGAGCGAAAACATGCCCTTGCGCGATACACGTGGACAAGTCCATATGCGTTTACTGTATGCGTTTACTGTGTCTCTGCGTATGACATGTAAACAAACATAGCTGATCGCTTTGTTTTCACTCCAATGCAGGGTTAATGCGCGCGTTGCTATGCGCTCTCATGACCTCAGATCACATTTCCGACCAAGTGAATAGACCTTTTCAAACCGAGTTTAGCGATTGTGAAACGTCAGAGTACTTTAACCAATCAAACGCTGGATGAATTTTCCTTTTACTAACCAACCTATCAGCTGCAGGGAAAATTGTAAACAACAACAATACGCGCGCGTATTACCTTCGTGAGCTTGTACGCACGTACGTACTAGTAGTACATTAAGTCAGTCTACGTGTCTACACATATACACACGTAAAGTATTTAAATCAAACTTCCGACTGCTCTGCCTGGATTTTTGTTTTCTTAAGGGAATATTTTTTCAATTTCCACAAGGATAGGAAGTCTTCCCTTCAGACTGTCGCAATTACGAAATATGCGATAACCAGGTAAGATTTGAAGTTAAGATTTTGCCTCGCTTACCAGTTTAGTCAATTAGGCTTACGTTCAATACATGGAGCTGCAGGCGTTAGTGTGCACGTAAAATGCTGTTTTTGTGAACGGAACACTGAATGTTTGTTGGCGTTCACATTCCCTCAGCATTTACGAAACATTAAAAGCATTTGTGCATAATTTAGACATAACAATAGGACGTAAAATGGCAAAGATCGTTCAAATTTTTAAAACGTTGGTGTTCAGTGCAGGGGGCCTAAATGGTATGAAATTGTGCCGTTGACCTGACAGCACAAAATGTGAAAGTAGTATCGAAAACTTTCGGCAGCTAATCCCTTGTTATCTGTGAATGAGACAACAAATTTTGCATATCAAAAAACTTGAGTGAATTGAGTTGGACACAGTTTATACGACGTTTTCTGTTTGATATGGAATTTCCTAATCAAATTAAGCTGCAATTCAATTCTCTGAATAGTTCAGTGAAGTGCCTTTTCTGTATGCATATACTGTTGAATAGTGTGTGAAATTGTGTTTTTAATGGGCTTAATCCCATACGTTAGTAAATTGTGCAGACGATCATGATTCCTCCAGAATTTGATTGGTCCATTATGGTCACGTGATTTTCGGCCATGTGACATTATTTAGATTAGATACATACATACATACATACATACATACATACATACATACATACATACATACATACATACATACATACATACATACATACATACATACATACATACATACATACATACATACATACATACATACATACATACATACATACATACATACATACATACATACATACATACATACATACATACATACATACATACATACATACATACATACATACATACATACATTAATGTCCCTTCAAACAATCTGAACGCAGTTTTACAAAAATTTCTTACTGAGAATTTAACAGCCTGCTTTATTTCTTATTTTGGGGTGCAGTCATTCGAAAATTTGACAATATATATATATATATACATATATATATATATATATATATATATATATATATATATATATATATATATATATATATATATATATATATATATATATATATATATATATATATATATATATATATATATATATGTGTATATATATATATATATATATATATATATATATATATATATATATATATATATATATATATATATATTTATTTATATATATATATATATATATATATATATTTATATATATATATATATATATATATATATATATATATATATATATATATATATATATGTATATATATATATATATATATATATATATATATATATATATATATATATATATATATATATATATGTATATATATATATACATATATATATATATATATATATATATATATATATATATATATATATATATATATATATATATATATATATATATATATGTATATATATATATATATATATATATATATATATATATATATATATATATATATATATATATATATATATATATATATATATATATATATATATATATATATATTTATATATATATATATATTCAATTTTAAAGCAGTATGAAACAATATTTGGGTTGATTGGATTCAAGCTAGATTTTAGTCAATTTGCGAAAAGATTGAACTAAAAAAAATGAGAAATAGGAAAGGCTTTTACGTTCTCAGAAATATTTGTCAAAAGTGCGGTCAAATTGTTTGAAGGGTACATTGGTTGAAATTCCAACTGTCATGTTTTTGACTATGAATTTTCCAACTGTTAAGATTTTATCCAATATTGAGGGTGAGACGTGTGTTGCTACTGTGACGTCTCAGGTGAACTCTGTTTGGTGCGAGTTGCAATGGTTTGGGGCGACTCGAAGTTGGTTTGGGGACGAGTTTGACGGTACACCAATTCATGATTGAACAATTATGTGTCTCCAGCGGCGAAGGAAGATATTTCATATTGCCAGGGGGCAGATTTAATTTTTGCCCCAACAAACGTATACAAAATGTATACGAATGATACGAGCCTCTTATATACAAAAACTATTTTGGAAACTTTGGAAAAAATTGGCTACATTTCCAGAATATTTTCTGAAAATTGAAGAACATTTTCCGAAAATGAAGAAAATTAAAAAAAACCTATTCTTTTGGAATAAGAAAAGATGTAAATGGAATCTGACTCTTCAAAATCAATTTGTCATTGTGAGACTTTTATTATTTAAGAGAAGGGGGGGGGGTAGTTTTTCCCTCCCCAAATAAAATCATTGATCGGGGGTCTTGGTCCACATGGCCTCCGGTAGTAAGCTCCTGTGTGTCTTAAACACCCAAAATGTAAAAAAGTTTTGTATAGTTTGAAATATTTCGGGGCGATAAGTTAACAATACGTCCGACCTCATTGGCTTTGTGGTCGGTGCATGCCCCAAAATTAACTCGCCCCACCCATTCAGTTTCCTCAGAGGGGCCCAGCTTGCATTTCTCATGCTCTACGCCCTGATTTAAAATGGATGTAAAAAATAACAAAAACATAATGTTAAATATTTCTCATTTGTTATCAGCAAATCAACAAATGATAACTACGGTGTCCAATTGCACCCCTGGGCCTTATGCATATACATTGAGCTGTTTAAAATCGTTGGTGATGTGTATGGGAGTGGCAACTGTAAATCCAATGACTTTGTGATTTAAAGCAATACAATATATTTTAGGACTAAGGGGTAGAGTCACAATTCTGCCCAGTTCGGACGTTCTCAATTTATTGACCCCGACGGACAGACGGAAGGGGGAACTTATGCTCGAGACATTTGTTGGTTTCCTTTAAAAATACAATTATTGTCATATTCCTCATGTCCCATACAAAAGTCTTTGCCATGCCCCCAATAAAATTCTAGCAGAATTAGACTTTCCTATCATTTTCAGTGACTAATAATATTTATAATTATACAAAATGACAAAGGTTTTGGGCTGTTCGTCCAGTCAAACATCATAACTTTCGCATGAATTAAAAACTAATCAAACGTCGATCAGCCATAACACATAAACTATAAGTGCTAGCCTATTTTCAAATTCTAATCCTTATCTGCTCAGATTTTGATATATTTTCAACCAATACAGCGATATAGAAATTGCTCCATCCATGCTTGAATGGGTGCCAACCGCAAACAGTTAAGAAAAAAAATAAAAAATAAAGATGGCCGCAATCGTAGATATTATAAATAAGAAATAAGTCGCTGCTCGCTCCCGCGCTGATGAACATCTATCACAGACAAATAGGCACATGATTTATTGTAAATAATGAAAAACGTAACGTCTGCGTCAGCTGATTGCGTTAGTCAGTTAGTGCATTTAGAGGGTTAATTCACTCGAGCCAAATCTTTTGAAATTGATTGATTGATAATTGATTTATATTATTTTGATTCCAGAAACGAATGAATGAGATTATATGTGAATTACACTTTTTTTCTTAAATACGTTATGGATCTAGAAAGTGTGGGACATGTTCACGAAGAAAGTCATGTCCGATTGAGTGATTCCCCCGTAAAGATTGGTCCCAAATACCAACAGTCTAATACACTTTAAATTTCTTTGACTTTTCCTTAATTTTTAATATAGAACTCTTTCAAACGACTTTGAGACTTTGCAGTACATTATGTTTGCTTGATCTGGGTGTTAGGCTGGATTCCCCTATTTGCTGTTCTGATCAGCTCATCATATTAATAAAGTTTTAGTTACAGATGGGCAACTTAAAACATATGGGCGGGGGGGGGGGGATCGGGATAATAGAAAATAAAGTCCATTTCATTTTGTGTGCTGGATCTCATTAAGGATTTCGCAAACAGGCATTGGAAACGATGCGCCTAATTTAGACAGACAATGAATGCCATCGCCTCCTTCTTTTCATCAATTAAACAGTTGAAAATGCATGTGTCCACATGTAAACTTCATTGAAATTTTTGTATAATTTTAAAGCCAATTTGGGGTATCGAAATCACATAATTTTCAGACAATCAAGGGCTTCGCCCCCTAAACCCCTATCAGGGCTTTGCCTTTAATTGATATTAATTTAAAGAACATTTTCATCATTTGAACAGTTAAAAATTCATGTGTGCACATTAAACGTCATTAAAAAAATTGTATTATTTTGAAACCTTTTGGTTCAGCAAATTCACATAATCTTCAGGGCTTGCGAAGCTTCGCCCCCTGGATTTCTACCGGGGCTTCGCCCCTGATTAATTTGTATTTCTAAACAATAAACAAATCTTCTTTTCATTAATTTAACTGTCGAAAATACTTGTCCTCATGTAAACTTTATTGAAATTGTATGTATTTTTAAGCTCTTTTTTAAGCATAGAAATCACAGATTTTTCAGAGCTTTCGGGGGCTTCCTTGGACCACTACCAGGAATTCACCCCTGGACTTCACCAGAGCCCTTAAGCGGATCCCTGGATCTCACGCCGTCATACGCACGTTATGCGCGGTGCCGCTTATGGCGGCACCTCATGTTACCAAAGGCGATATTTTGTCGGCAAAAATCACATCTACACCCCCGCATTTAACCCCGTTCCCTAGCTACGTCCCTGCTTCTGGAATTTATGAGTGCTATGGAGTCTCTTCCTTTAATTGATATGGGGTATGTCATACTTATCGTATTATTTTATGATTACCTGGGAAACATTCCAAAACTGAGGGACTATCTAATCTGGGCTAAGGACTGATGGACATGGGATAATTTATTTAGGAACTATTTTCCCCGTCATAATGGCTCCTTATTTTCTTATGTTTTGTTAATTAAAAGCTGGTTAGTAAAGCCCTTTCCCATTACCTGGAATCGGTATTTTGTATGTATTTCTTTCAAAATGAGACTGGAGTTATACCATCAAAAACAATTCTGTCATCTTATTATAATTCTTCGTGTGGCAGTCTGCGCTTGACTGTGACATCAATAATTCATTGATTTGTCCTGTTAGAATAAGTAGTAGCATGCGCGTCAATCCCGGGTGAGTGATATTCACCCCCTCTTATTTAACATAACATAACATAACAAGATTACGGGCTAAGAAGGGTTAATCACCCCATAAAAGGCCCAAAGTAAGGCCACCACAAACAAACAAAATCAAAGACGCCCAGAGTTAGTAAATAAGTTATCAATGTTGACCTTGAAATTGTGAACACAACTGTAGCTAACTACCTACTCAGGCAAACCATTCCATTCATTAACAACTCTTTGCGAAAACTAAAACGCCAAATATCTATCCGTGAGAACTCTTTGGTCAACTTCAAACTGTTACCACGTGTCACATGAGGATTAGCTGAACATGCAAGAAATAACAGGAAATCATTTTATTTTATTTTTCTTAATTTTTTGTGGTGGTGGTAGTGTTAGTTTGGGATTTGCATGTGGTGATTTACTTTTCTTAGCCCGTCATCTTGTTATGTTATGTTATGTTAATGGCTTTCACATATGAACAATGCATTCATGAGTGTAGTAAATTTTTGTCTGTTTTCTCTCTGGATTATATAAGTATCCGATCATGCAAACCTGGATACTATTTTTTCATTCCTGCACATGTCGGCATGGAGACGAAAATCTGCGCGCACATACCCACGAAACGCCACTTCTTGCAAAGTTAATGTATAATAACTCTTATTCTGAGGTGAAAATTATGCTTTTAAATATTAACAATTTGTCCGGGCAAAAGCGATTGTTGCTTGGAGGAAGCCCCCCACAAATTCAAAACTGTGCATGAATAAAAATACAAAATAATAATGAAACAATACTTTCTCCGCTGTTCCTCTGCAGCACTTGCAGGGCCAAAGTTTTCATCAAAAAATACGATAAGTGCAATCATAATTCAGTTTTGTTGTGAACGTGCCGTAATGATAGCATTGGTGGAATTATGTGGTTGCAATGAACCACTTTTGTTTCTCTCCAAATTCTTACTTTTTTTTCATGATTTGTTGTAACTTAGTCATCACCCACCATTTTCGGTTGGAAATGGGTGAAGAATTGTGTAATATTTACTGCAACAGGGAATTACCTTATATTGAATGTTGTTTTCGAAAGCGTAAGTAATTTATTGTTTGTTAGAAAAAAGTGTTTATCAGGTAGGCTAATTATGCATGCTCACACCAAAATAGTATGACTTATCATGTTGCAGAACAATATGTTTCGCTCACAATGATTCTTTGGGAAATCCCATCAAGTTTGGGCTAGAACTAAAATTTGTGAACGTGTGTATTAAGACTTGAGTGATGAAACAGGTACGTGAGTATTGCACAAGGACATTTCAAAGGTTTGTTTCATATTTGAATTAGTGTTATACCACTCCACATAATCTTTATGTGTTTACTGTCAGTGTCAGTCACACTAGCACTGCAGTCGTGACTAGCTGACTAATTGTACGTACGGTTGTTCATGGATTGTATTTGGGATTTTATAGTGCGAGTGTGAGGTCATAGCGCAAATCGGAAAAAGTAGTCACACAACACAATCAAATTTGTTAAAACCATGTATCTAAACAGGTGACAAAATGATCCAATTTTCTATTCTGAACCATAAAAACATTACAGAGTTGCAAGAATACAATGGATCAAGAATTATGGCGATCTTGTAGCTTCGATCCTAGTTTTGAACAGCTGCTTCCGTACACTTTGCATTGGAATGGATTAATGGAGGAAGAAGACCGTGGTCCAGCAGTAAACAGGGATGGGTTTGAGAGCTTTTTTGACCAGGATGGACGCTTGGTAGATGAACATGGGTTTAGAAAAGCTGTTTTTAGAGGTAATTTGTATTTACTTTGGTGGCAATTTCGTAAAAAATCTGTTTTTAATGTTTTTTTTATTAAAATTTGTTTGCTATTTTGTTTTTATTTCTTCGTCTTTAAAAGTTGCTACTGGATGCAAGTTGCAGTGTTATGCACTTGTCAATTGTATGACTCACTCACTATCCCGGCAGTTAGTTGGAGAGTCACTGCTGACCTCTGTGGTAGTGATCATTACCCTCTTCTTATTCACTCCAATCTTCAAATCCCCACTGAGCACACCCCAACTGGAACCTCGACAAGGCTGACTGGTCCCTTTTGAAACCCTCTGTGACTCACACCTCTCCCCATCTTCTCGAGGATGAGGACCCCATGTCTAACTTCAGTAATATCCTTATCAACATCGCCACCTGCTCAATTCCCAAAACCTCCAAACCCCCAAATCATCCCCAACCCTGGTTCTCAGATGACTGCAAACCGCCATCAAGAACAGGAAAAGAGCCCTCAGGAACTTTAAAACTAACCCGACCACCCATAACCTTAACCTCTTTTCAGATCAGCCGTGCAAGGCCAGACGCACTATCAAGGACAGTAAAACCAACACTTGGAACAACTTTATCTCTTCTCTCACCACCAACACCCCACTAAGAAGATTTGGAGAATGGTTAACAGCTTCCACGGCAGAGTAGGCAAATCTTCCATCTCCCATCTCTCTTGGAATGGAGACCTTCTCACCGCAAAAAGACATCGCTGACCACCTCGCCGCCTCTTTTAGCAACATCTCGGCCTCGACCAACTACTCCAATGCTTTCAAAATCAAAAAGCTTATGATGAAGCCCGGAGAATCACTTTTCCCTCTGACAACTCCAAAGCTACAACACCCTCTCACTCTTTCTGAATTAAACCAAGCCATCAGCGACGCTGGCTACACCTCCAAGGGCCCAGATAACATCCCCTATCAGTTTCTGAAACACCTCCCAATCAAAGCCACCACTACCCTACTCACCATCTTCAACCACATTTGGTCCTCACACTCCTTTCCCCTATCTGGAGGACAGCTATTGTCATCCCCGTCCTTAAACCGGGAAGGATAGCACCGTCCCCACCAGCTACCGACCCATCGCCTTACTTGCTGTCTCTGTAAAATTATGGAAAAGATCATTAATCAGAGACTAAACTGGTTCCTCGAGACCAACAGAATCCTCTCTCCTCACCAAAGCGGCTTCCAAAACGCCGCAATACCTAGACCAGTTAATTACGCCGACACCGCTTATCCGGGAATCCTTTGCAAAAAGGAACACCTCATTGCCATATTTTTGACCTCGAGAAAGCTTTCGACACTACTTGGAAATACGGCATTACCCGGAAACTTCACACCATTGGCCTCAGAGGCCACCTCCCCATCTTTATTCAAAACTTCCTCTCACCCAGGCAGTTCCAAGTTCACATACACACCCTCTCCAAGCCGCATTCCCCAAGAAGAGGGCGTCCCCAAGGCAGCATCCTCTCCCCACTCTCTTCAACCTGAGCATTAATGACATCGGGAATGACCTTAGCCCCAGCATCAAACGTACCCTCTCACGTGGATGACTTCACCATCTTCTACTCCTCCCCAGCTTTCCTATTGTTGAAAATAGGCTTCAAACCAGCCTCAATCAGCTGCAAGTCTGGAGCAACAATAACGGTTTTAGATTCTCCAAAGACAAGACAGTCTGCATGCACTTTTGTCATTTCAACAACCTCCACCCCAACCCGAACTTTGTGCTCAATGGGAATCGATCCCTAAAGTTGAAAACACAAAGTTCCTTGGTCTAACTCTAGACCCCAAGCTCACCTACAAGCCACACATCACCAACCTGAAACTAAAATGCAATAGCTCCTCAACCTCCTCCGACTGCTCTCCAACACTACTTGGGGAGCGAACCGCTATGCTCTCCTCAAAATTTTCAGGCTCACCATTCGTGCAAGCTTGACTATGGCAATATTGTTTACTGTGTCGCTCACAACTCATACCTCAACCACATTAACACCATCCAAAATGAAGCCCTCAGGCTTTGTCTAGGAGCCTACAGGACCTCCCCAATCACTAGCCTTCATGTTGAAGCCAACGAACCCCTTTCTACTTAGATGTAAAAGCTTAGCCTCTCCTATGCTTTTAGAGTCCTCACCAACACCCAGAACCCTGTTTACAACCTCATTAGGTACCCCAATTTCTCCTCCCTCTTTGATAGGACTAAAACCCTATCGCCCCTTCAGCTTACGATTAAATCAGACCTCTTTCAACTTGGCATCAACCCCGCCACTCGGCACCTATTCCTGGCCCACTTTTCCGCCCTTGGGCCACCCCCTTCCTTCTGTCCACCTTGACCTCTCCACTTATAACAAATCTCAAACTCACCCTAATCTCTTCATCAATCTCCACAACCAAATCAAAGACCAACTCTCAAATTACACTCCATCTATACTGATGGCTCCAAGGAAGGCAACAAGACAGCTGCTGCTGCCATCATCCAAGACATCACCCTCAGTAGCAGACTTCCTGACCACTCATCCATCTTTTCAGCCGAGGCTAAGGCCATTCTCCTCGCCCTCAACTTTATTGAGTACTCTCCTCTTAGTCACTTTGCCATTTTCTCTGACTCCAAAGGCTGTTCTTACTTCATTACTCAATCTTAAATGGGATAACCTCACCTGCCACCTCCTCCTCCGGAAACTCTTTTCTCCCACCTCTGCAGGAAAAGTGTTCTTTTCTTCTGATACCCAGCCATGTTGGCATCCCTGGCAATGACAGGGCTGATACAGCCGCTAAGCTTGCCCTTAACCTCCTCCCTTCCCCTTTTCCCAAAACCCTCTCTGACATCAAACCGCTTATCGCTTCTCTTGTTCGTGACCGCTGGCAAACCTTATGGAACTTCCAAATTGATAACAAACTCCATGTTATCCAGCCCACAATCCCGATCAAATCCACCATTAACAACCTTTCAGACGACAATGTTCATATTACCCGCCTTAGAATTGGTCACACCCACCTCACTCACTCCCACCTCCTTATTGGTTCCCCAACCCTCTGTAACAATTGCCACTGCATCCTTACAATCCATCACGTTCTCCTTGCTTGCCCCTGTACAACCTTCCCAGAGCTTCTCCGCTCCCACAACTCAATTGCTGAGTTCTTCCAAAAAAATCCTCCAGATAAAATAGTCTCCTTTCTCCAGCATGCATCCTCTACAATCATATTTAATCCTCCTCTTCCACCCCTCTCTACTCTGTTTTTAGTTTTACCCATGCACCTCCTCTCTCGATCACAGCTTTCTGGCTTTTGTTCTTGATTTTCTCTCATTCTTCCCCTGGTCTCTTTCCTTACTACCTCTAAAATGATCTGACCTTCAGGCACAATTTGACCTTCGTTGTCGTGGTGCCGTTAAGACCTCATCAAACAAACAAACATAAAAGGTGAGTCATTGACATGAAATAGTGACTCACATGTGCATCATTGTACCAAATTGTCAGTCACTTAAGTGACTGAGGTGGGTCAATTTACTTCAGACCCATTGACTTGGTACAGAGGTGATTGATTTGGGGTAAGTCATTTCACAAAAAATGTCAAGTCACCATAATGCACTTGTTAATTGTATGACTCGCCCTTATACCCTCGGACAGGGCGTGTCATTGCACGTTTTGCATCGTGCAAAATGCTACTTTGACGCTCCCCCCCAGTCATTAAAGTGACTGTACAATACATACAAATTACCCACACTACAGTCACAAAACTGATGGACAATGTGCTTTTTTGACGCACATGAGAGTCAAAAAAATGACGAACAATACAGTACGTAGAAATTGATGCATATATTGACCCACCTCTGAAAAAGTAAAAAATACAAACCGAAAGTCCGACATTTATTGTACAATCGTTTGCACTTGTTCGCTATGACCCGTTGCACAACAAATCGCTGAACAGTCTGTAAGTGTTTCAACAAATCCATACAGTACTGTTCTGTCTAAGTTGACTATTGAATCAGGCCAAATTACGTCCGTTTTTACAACTGGGAAAAATATTAAGTCGGAAATGAGTCCCCCAAATGCGTCTCACATCAGATTTGCGTCCCACTTCACAATCCCAAATTTTTTAATTGAAGCAAAAGTTGTAATCGTCGGGAATGAGTTGCAATTGTGTCTGATTTGCGTCTGCCCTTGTCTAAAAATTTAATATAAGTTTACAATAGCCCCATTCAACTTGAGAGTTAATCCTCATCTTTATTGTTGAATAGAATCGCAATTGTTCAGGCTCTGTCATCATAAATTTTAAGATACGAGTAACGATTATAACATCAATAGCTGGCATTAAATATGAAGTTTAAAATATATAAAAATATGTTTCATATACGCTTGGACCTTTGGATATATCATAGTACAATGCTAATGCTTTGATTGTGCAGTTATCCTTTATAAAAATTTTAAAAAAACAAGTTCAAAATATCTTTTCTGAGTCTTTTTCTTCGTATATTTCACAGTGGGACCAGTTCCAAAATTGAAAAATTATGATCAAATAATGTCTTTCAGTATATTTTTGTGCATGTTATTTCTTATATTACGTGTTTGTTCGAATTCTAATGGACTGATGATAGTTGAACTGTGAATGTTTCATTCAAAATCCGAAATGTTAATCTTTGGTTCGTTTTTAGCCTTTACGCTGAATTTCTACAGGAACAAAATATTAAAAAAAGGAAACCCTACAAAGTGACTGAAAACAGAATAATCTTACTGAGTTTGTGCCTAATTTATTCCGAATATAGTCCAAAAGACCTCTTGAATATAAAATAATGATAAATATCAATCGTGAAATTCCCCAAAGATGATGGTCCAAACTTCTCAAAATTCCCCCTGTAAATGAAACACCATAAACCTCTTAAAATGGACATATCCTTGTGAAAACATCTCTCCCTTTTTGTTTCATTAGGTACCTAAATTTGTTAATGAAAAATGAAGATTACGAAGTAATAGGGCTAAAAAGATCAACTGGTAATTAGTACCAGAGGAATGTTGAATAGAAATAACTTTGATTGTCAACTTTCTAAATCCACTAGCATTCCTGTAAACTTTGCCACACAGACACAGCCTGTTAATAACTTTATGTTATCTCCTGGAACATAAAAAAAAAAAAAACATTTTCAAAACTAATCCCAGTTTTATTGTGACCTGACCCCAGTACCCATTGTTCGAGGGCTCATGTTTAAAGATTTTATATTTCATTGACCCTTTGATAAGAACATTCCAAAACTCAATTCTACTGAGTGATTTAAGACCTTACCCAGGTGGTGACTCTTTCGGTCAAAACTTAGCACATTTTATTTCGAAAACACTTTGCAAAAACTACACTGAATCTTATAAGAAGACACACACCCATTGTAATATATTTCTCTGAACCATTTTGAAACCAAGTTGTCTGGTTGTGCATTAATTTTTTTTCTTTCACAGATGAATTTTTTTCATGATAATTCATTTGCCATTTTAAAACGTCTGCAGTGGAAGCATTTAATCCTCCTTTTGTTATTGCATCCAGTTTAAGTCTTAAATTTGTCAGATGAGACACATTTATTTGTGCTTTGAATAGTTTCTTCTTCATCACAAATCCTGTCGAAAATGAGTCCCTTTTTCTTTGAAGCGTTGAAATGAGTCTAATTTTTTTTTTTGAAATCTAAGTGCGTCCCCGTCCAGCAGAATTATCAACTGAGACAGAACAGTGGGCATTCTGTACATCCTTCAGCTGAACATGTAATTTAGTAATAATGACATGGTGGTTACCACCTGCTTCATGGGTGATCAATTTAAGTGGTGTCTTTCTAATAATGTACATTCCTCTTCCCTGCTTGCTTTTACTAAAATATCTTCTTCTTTCACTGTACAGCCAGCATGCTCACAGTTCTATTTCTATGAATTAAAGATGCATTATTCTGTTATTGTATATATTCCTCCAAGATTGGCATGATGGGTTGGATACTGAGACTTTTGCCAGTTTTTTCCCTTGGTATGAACGTCTATCATTGCCACTGAGTTCAAGGGAGGGGTTCCCCACCCGTGGGTATGACATCAGTTTGCGGGAGGGGGTTTCGCCCTCCTAACTGGAAGGCAACATACTTTTTTTCATAATTTCAGCATACAGTTCTAGCCTAAAACATGTCATGCTTGCATGGTACTTCATCGTATTGCACGAGTCCCATGCTCAAACCATGACTCGGTCTTACGCTTAAAAGCACAAGACTTGACAGGACTACAATTCAAATAAGAACAGCAGGCCATTTTTAAAACAAAATTTAAATCAGCCTCTTCAGCATTTGAGTCAAGGCACAACCCCCCCTTCTTCCTTCTTCACACACACACACTTTTTACCCAATCATAGGTCTCTCTAGGCAAAAGCATACTATCTTATTTTTCCCACATTTTTTCAGAGCTTCCACTGTAGTAGGTCACACTTGTGACTGACAATATTGGACCTGTGACTCACATGTGAGTCAAATTTTGTAATGCAATGACCCAACTTTGACTCACCCATGTCGGGGGTATAGGGGTGAGTTATACAATTGACAAGTGCATACATGACTGAATGGTACGTCAATGTTCATGTTTTGTCCACCCACTTTGGTGCAATAACTCACCTTATCCGGGGGTGTAGGGGTGAGTCACACAATTGACAAGTGCATTATTATTAAAACTTACTTCAACGCCAATACTGGACATCGTCTCAGCATTTTGTCCACTTTACTTAGACCAATGAATCCTGAATGACCTGCAATGAACGCAGCGATGCAAACAATTGTGTAGAAACTCTTCTCTCAATTCATCTCAATTCCCAATTCTTATTGTTATTCATCTTGCCCAAACTTTTTTCCGCTTTTATTTTCGCCCCAGTATCGTTTGATGAAAGCCATACATTATTATAATTATTTCAAGTTATCTAGCTGCACATGTTCCTATGAACTACAACGCAACAACTTTTGTCAATATCAAATCCCCCACAAATCCCAAGAATATAGATCAGTCCATTATAATGTTAAGTGTATATGAGGCTTATAACAAATGTGATCGGTTACAGTACTTACATTTGGACCGGTCTATAAGCACACCTTGGGCCCTTGGGGGTGTAATATTTACTTTGTTAAAGTTTGTTTGTATGGTAAGTGACGGACTTGGCAAGCTGCCAGTAGTGATTCACAAGGATTAAAACGTGAACCTGAACTGTGTGTACTGTATGTGAGTATTTTTATGTAAGTGACATGTATGGGTGATTTTATGATAATATGCATGTTCAATTGCATTAAATTCCTATATAGTTCAGTTGTTTTGATCAGAATTTATCGTGCATAATGTATTTTATGCTATGTGTGTAAATCAGCGGATGACATAAATAGAGTGAGATTAAAAGGAAATCTGTTTAAACACTTAATTAACCGAATTAAAGTTTTGAGTGCTGGCGGAAGAGTGAATCTTAGAGCCAAGTTGTAGGCGGGAATTGCGAGTCCTGGGCGGACCCGCCTGGCGCCGATCACCGTAGCTAGAACCTTAGTTGTTGCTACCTGACCATATACCTTTTACTGTGTATATGAGCTGGGAGTTTAAATATTATGCATGCTCTTAAATATTATGAAGATCTGAAGATCATTTATTGTTTATTTTGACACTCTTTCTAACTTTCTAATGCATATTGATGTTTTGTATAAAATATGGAAAGTGGTGATTTGGCCATGGAAAGTATTGAAAAGTATCAAAATATTGATTTTTTCTTAATCGTAATGCCAAGCTCAATATTTCCAATGCCAACTTTAAGTGTAAGTGCTGGGAAGGGGAGGGGGGGGGGGGGGAGGGGGAGGGACTTTGATACTAAAGTGCTAGGTATGTGCCGCCCAGAATTTCAAAATTGGACTGCAGTATGAGAGATTTTTTCGGTAACTGCAGTATTAAAAAAAAAAATTGGTAACTGTAGTATGAGAGAATTTTTTGGTAACTGCAGTATGAGAGATTTTTTTGGTAATTGCAGTATGAGAGATTTTTGAGGTAACTGCAGTATGACAGTTTATAATTTTAATACCTGCAGTACGAAAATCAGACCCCTAGCTTGATTTAAAAAGGGGCAGGGTGCTAGACTTGTTATGGGGCATATTAATGCGCGCGCGAAGCGCTGCGTCTTTTAAGCATGGAGTCCTGGGGCCCCCTTAAGGCTCAATCCCATGGTGAAGAAGCTCTGGGATTTGAGCTATAATCATACCTCAGAATGAAACTATTCTGATTGATAAGGACCAGTCATGAGCCAAACGTACAGGACAATTGCTTACTATCCTATCATTCTGTGTTCTGTATCCATGTAAGGTATTCCTTTGATGAGGTTAAGATTACCAAGTTAAAAAAATATATATATAAAAAAGTGTTTAAAATATTTGTTCTCATGAGTGGCAGGGCGGACCCCAAGGGGGCAGGGCGGACCCCCAAGGGGGCAGGGCGGGCCCATGGAGGGACAGGGCAGGCTGCCTCAGTAAAACAGCAAAGCTAGGGGTCTAAAAATAGTGATTTTTGATACCTGCACTTAAAGAATTCTGAAAAAAAGGCAACTGCTTGGGTGGCACAAGTATATATACCTCACATATGGAAGTGCCCCTCCTCCCCCCCCCAGTTGATGATATAGGCAATTTTGAAATGGGTTGCCTTTTGTTTTGATCCAAATTCAGAAACTGGCATTGCCTTGTTGACTTTATTGAACTAAGACTTTTTGTCCTATCTGATGACTAAGTTTAAAAAAGCAAAAACAGTCCCTGAATATCTGAGATAAAGTCTCTTTTAAATGTCTTTTAGTTTATATCATTAAAGGAATATTCCCATGTTTTTTTGTAGCTTTTCATAAGAAAGAGAACAAATTTAGAAACAATTTAGTACAAAAATCATGTTGACATGTTATTTCCTACCACGAGATATTCAAATTTTAAGGTTCACAAAAAATGCCAATAAACAAATAGGAAAAAGGCTCAGTATGACATCACAACAACACATTCTCCCACAAAGTTGATATATTTCAATAAAATCTATCATTTTTTTTTATTAGTAAAACCGGCTAGAAAAATCAGTTGATAAAACTTAGGTATTTATATACATTGCCAAATACACCCTACTTCGACATCTTTTGCAAAATTGTTTCTAATCATACAGAAACAACAATTAACGTTCAAAGAAATACATAACATTTGCAATGGAATTGCCTCTATGACATGAACAACGTGAGTTCATCATACTGTAAAAAAACTTTAAAATGCAATTGGGAAATCTTTGAAAATCCATCTCCTAAACGGAATATGATATCAACCTGATTTTTGTACCAAGATGGCTCTAGAAGTATGCTCTTTCAAATAAAATGTTACAAAAATCATGGGAAAATTCCTTTAACAAATATTAAATTTTCTTTTTCTTTTGCAGGTGGCTTGGAGAAAGATGTTAGAAAGGACGCATGGAAGTTTTTGTTTGGTTATTACCCGTTCTCATCTACCAAAAGGTACATTATGTAGAATAGCTTCAAACTTTTTTGTTTAAAAAGACATTAATGTAATGTGCAGCTTGATCCATTGTATATCTATTTAAATTGTCATTTCTGTATTCTTATTTTTGTTTTCGTATCTAATTTCCTTAAATGTAAAGTGCTTTTGAATGTTTTTACAAAATTAGCGCTATATAAATTTATGTATTATTATCATTATTATTATTATTACTATTATTATTATTTGTATTATTATTATTAATATGAATAAAAATGAATTCAAATTGTATATAGAAGTGTCATTGATTTGTAACAATAAACCTTATTGTATGTACCAGTCACTGTCTTTAACTAGAATGTTCCCAAAAACAGGGAGCTGTTATTTAGGAAACAGCTCCCTGCTAAACAAAAATCACCCACTTGACCACTTTAGGTTTATAAGAAAATGATCATCAGTGAATAGGGGTAAGTGTGGGGGTAAGTGAATAGTAAGGTCCATGAAATTTTGCTGAAAGGTCCAGATTTTAAGTCAATGACCTTTTTCTGCTCTGCAGTAAAATTTTGTCTCAGAACAATTTAAAGACTGCTATTTTTATATGATTATAGAGATATAAAATTTGTCCTGCAACCCCGAAGCTAAAAGGCTAGCGACACCCATGAACTTTAATACAGTACAGGTGGGAATTCATCACAACTCATAAGCTGATATATCTGTTGTTTTTTATTGAAAGTGGTCAATGACTTAGTTCAATTTAAATAGGTGCAATTATTTTTGCAGATATGTAATGTATAATATGAACCTGCAGATCTGTTTTAACCATTTGTATTTTAATCATATACCATTCAGAATATTTTTGCCCTTATTCCCAAATTAACAATTTTAGCATGAAAAATTGAGCATTGTTTAAAATGTGACAATGTGTACATTCCAATTTAACAATAAGTTTTGATAACAGTTAATCAGGAATGTGTAAAGTACAGGGTCTCAGTTCATAATGTGACCTAAATAAGATCACCAATTCATCAAGATAACGTTTGGTGTTAAAACCATGTGATATGTCTGAAAAGTAGTACGACAGAATTTAGTGAGATACAGTATTTGTACAAAAATGTGGCTTGTTTACTTTGCATGAATTAGCAAAGAGCGACCAACACCTTCCCTTTTGAGCTACAAGTGTTCTGTCAAAGAATATTTAGCATGAAAAATTGAGCATTGTTAAAGTTTGACAAATTAATGCACACTGCAATTTTGCAATAAATACTGACAAAAGCTAATATTTGAAGCATTGTCTTATCAAGAATGTGAGAAGTAAAGGCTCATTTACTTTGCATGAATTAGTAAAGAGTAACACCTTTCCTTTTGAGCTAAGTGTTCTGTCAAAGCATATTTAGCATGAAAAATTGAGCATTGTTGAAGTTTGACAAATTAATGCACACTCTAATTTTGCAATAAATACTGACAAAAGCTAATATTAAATGCATTGTCTTACCAAGAATGTGAGAATGAAGGCTCATTTACTTTGCAAGAGTTAGTAAAGAGTAACACCTTCCCTTTTGAGCTAAGTGATCTGTCAAAGAATATTTAGCATGAAAAATTAAGCATTGTTAAAGTTTGACAAATTAATGCACACTCTAATTTTGCAATAAATACTGACAAAAGCTAATATTTGAAGCATTTTATCAAGAATGTGAGAAGTAAAGTCTTGTTTACTTTGCATGAATAAGTCAAGAACAACACCTTCCCTTTTGAGCTCCAACCCCTCTGCAACAATTGCCATTGCACCCTCACAGTCCATCACATTCTCCTTGCTTGCCCCCTGTACAACCTTCCCAGAGCTTCCCTCTCTCCCCACAACTCAATTGCCGAGTTCTTTTAGAAAAACTCTTCGGATAAAATGATCTCTTCCTTCATCAAGCTTCCCTCTGCAATCATATTTAGTCTTCCTCTCCCACCCCCCTCTCTCTACTTTGTTTTTTATTCACCCATGCACCTCCTCTCTTGATCTCAGCTTTCTGACTTTTAATTCTTGTATTTCTCTCAATCTCCCCCTATTTTCTTTCTTCCTACCTCTAGAATGATCTAACCTCTCAGGCACAATTTGACCCTCGTTGTCGTGGTGCCGTTAAGCCTCATCAAACAACAAACAAAGCTTTTGAGCTAAGTGTTCCTAAACGATAGGTAGCTCATAATCCCAAGTAAACTGTTTAAGCCTGAAAACTTGAGCCTTGTTTATAGTTTGACAAATTTATGTATATTTCAATTTAGCAATAAATACAGTACTGATAAAAGTTAATATTAGAAGCATTACGTCTTGTTAAGAATTTGAAAAGTAAAGAGTCTCAGTTCGTAATGTGACTTAAATAACATCACCTATTTATCAAAATAATGTTTGGTGTTAAAACCCTTGGGATATGTATGAAAAGTGATAAAATATAGAATCTATTTACCACCTGAAAAAAGCGACAGAAAAAAGTAACAAAAGTTGAATTCATTTTTTTCTCCAAATGAAATAACAAGTGAGGATGAGGTTGTCAACCTTTTACAGTAGACTTTTCACACCAATCATTTCTACATGAATGAGACTTAACTTTAACCTTGAATATCTTCTTAAAGGAATAAGATATTGAAGTAGTTTCTGCACCATTTTGTTTATTTTAAAGTCCTCTTTTATTTAGGATGAACTTGCTTGACCACTCAACAAATCCTTTATAATACATATTGTCACATTTGGTTTAATAAAATATGTTGGATATGAACATGGGCAAAACATGTTCTTATGTATTGTAGTCCATCTCAATAACAATTCCAATCATTTAGTAAGTGCAAATTCATTTTCAAAGAAATACATACAAAGTTTTTTGAAGTTCTTTATGACATCACATATAAAACAAATCAATCTTACTATCCCAATAACCTTTTAAAAGGAATATGATACCATTAGTGCTGTCATGACATATCAATTATCATGATATCGCGATATCTCTTTTCCCCACGACATGAAATATGTCTCTCGCGACATATCGCGATACCAAAGACTAATAGTAATACTGAACTAAGAAAGTTTTGCGCAACTAGGCTAGGCTGCTTCGTACGTTACAATTCTAACGTTACGGTACTAAATCTACTGTAATAGTCAAGTTTAGGCCATTAAAAACATGCAAAATAATTGTGAAAAATAGAAACTATTAATTAAAAATCGTGCTCCGTCACCACACACTGGCACGCGCCAATGTAAGTTGGCAAAAAGAACGAAAAATCTGTCCAGAATGTGCCACTCAAGCTCTCACTTGGATAATTCATGGTCACGTTGGCTGAATTACCAAACACGTGCGTGATTCGTAATGAACGTACTAGTCACGTGATCATGTTATCTGCTAGATCTGCAAATCATTTTTTCTTGCGTTCATCATAACATGAATTAAATTTTAACTCCATGATCAATTATAACGTTAGTGATATAACAATGTGTCGTGAGTCAGTTTTCTTGAAAAGTATTGCGATACTACGATATGTCGTGATACTTTTCTCCACGATAATCGATACGTAATAGAGCCATGTTGTGACTACCAGATACCATTAGCACATTCTTTGCATTATCCACTTATATCTCTCAGATTGTTTTCTATCATAAAGACTTGTTGAGCTTACCTGGGCTCAATTCTAAGGGGGCCCTGAGAAAGTAAGCCATTTCCACTCTCATTTGTGATGCAGACTCTATTTCGCTGCTCATTTGAAATAATATTATCTCTGTCTCACCTTCATCCAGAGAGAGACAGGCCTTAGAAGTGGAATTTTACTATCGATACCAAGCCCTGAAGAAAAGATGGAAGAGTTTGTTGGGAACGTGGTCTTTCGAGAAGGAGGAGGAGAAAAAAGAGGGGAGTCCGAAGCATTCGCCCCCTTCCGTCAGTCCTCTGAATGGCAAGTATCTCAATCTTGAAATATTTTTATTAGCCACGCCATTAGTTTTTTTAAGCCACACCATTAGTTGTTATTAGCCACACCATTAGTTTTTATTAGCCACACCATTAGTTTTTATTAGACACACCATTAGGTTTTATTAACTACACCATTAGGTTTTATTACCCACACCATTAGGTTTTAGTAGTCACACCATTAGTTGTCATTAGTCACACCATTAGTAGGTTTTATTAGTCACACCATTAGGTTTTATTAGCCACACCATTAGGTTTTATTAACCACACTATTAGGTTTTATTAGCCACACTATTAGGTTTGATTAACCACACCATTAGGTTTTAGTAGTCACACCAGTTTTTATTAGTCACACCATTAGTAGGTTTTATTAGTTACACCATTAAGTTTTATTAGCCACACCATTATGTTTTATTAGTCACACCATTAAGTTTTATTAGTCACACCATTAGGTTTTATTAGCCACACCATTAGTAGGTTTTTTTAGTCACACCATTAGGTTTTATTAGCCACACCATTAGGTTTGATTAGTCACACCAATTTTTATTAGTCACACCATTAGTAGGTTTTTTTAGTCACACCATTAGGTTTTATTAGCCACACCATTAGGTTTATTAGCCACACCATTAGGTTTTATTAGCCACACCATTAAGTTTTATTAGCCACACCATTAGTTTTTATTAGTCACACCATTAGGTTTTATTAGCCACACCATTAGTTTTTATTAGTCACTTCATTAGTCTTTATTAGCCACACCATTAGGTTTTATTAGCTACACCATTAGCTTTTATTAGCCACACCATTAGGTTTTTTAGCCACACCATTAGTTTTTATTAGCCACACTATTAGGTTTTATTAACCACACCATTAGGTTTTGTTAGCCACACCATTAGTTTTTATTAGCCACACCATTAGCTTTTATTAGCCACACCATTACTTGTTTTTAGGCACACCATTAGTTTTTACTAGCCACATCATTAGTTTTTTTAGCCACACCATTAGTTTTTATAAGCCACACCATTAGTTTTTATTACCCATACCATTAGTTTTTATAAGCCACGCCATTAGTTTTTATTAGCCACACCATTAGTTTTTATTAGCCACACCATTAGTTTTTTATCTGAGCAGAACCATTATCAGCTGGGTCACAGGTTAATTCTGTATTTTGTTAGGTGGTTGTGATTTCGTTGGTAAATTAAGGTTTTTAATATTCTTTCTGATTTACATAATTTTTCAAAAAAATGGAAACTTATGATACTAAAAAAGAGGATGAATTTAAAGAATTTTCTTTTTCTTTCTTGAAATACAAAAAGATCTTGTTTTAAATTTTTTATGCATAAGAGTTTAAAGTAAAAATTTTTTACAGAAAATTACAATTTTATTTGATCAAATTCAATATCTCCTTAAAACAAAATTACTGAAGTATTTTTCTCAACATCAAAGTACAGTATGTACACTATTTACATGACAGGTATCATCCAATCAAATATCAGGGAATAGGAAACAAATAACCAGTTCATGGCAAAGCATGCTCCAATTTTGCCTCCACTTCCTAGTAACTTTTACCTATATCTTCTGATTAAAAAATTGTCATTGAGTCATTTATTTGTGATTGTTTCATATGTAAACAGTTATGAATTTGCTTTAGTTGTTTCTTTAGTGATCACTCACAGCCTATAAACTTAGTTCATGCACAGTGGGTTTGTCACATTTTTGGCGAGCTGGCAAAACTGTGTGTGCGCAGGGGGCAGAATTCTTTTAAAAAATTTGAATAATCTTTTCAGTAATAAAAGAAAGAACCACAAAGATTGTTCTAAAAGGATAGGCTTACAAAATTATTGGGCACATGCACCCTTTATTTACGTTTTTCTCATAACAATACCATGGGAAGCTTTATGTAAGTTTTGATTTTTTGCCATAACAATAAAAAGTCGCACTTGTGCCAGATGAAGATCACTTTGTTTCCTATTTATAAGTTGTAACAGCGCATTCAAATTCAGTGAGTTAAAGGGTGGACTTGATGGCTGTGCCCCCTAATATGACTGGCCTGGGGTTTAGTGGCATAATAAACATACACTATGTTACCCCCAGGCTTTCGTGCATAAGCTAAGGACCCCAGCAACCAGGGCCCCCAATTTTTTCTATTCTTTTATAGGTACCACAAGAAGCCACCCCACGAAAACTTTAAATTGCTTTATGCTCACCTCTTTTACACCCCTGCTAAGGTTTCTAGAATAATCAAATGCTTCTCTTGCACCTATCAATACTTAAAATAAATACTCTGAAAATGTTTTTTGAAGTCAACTTTGCTCAAATTTCACATTCATTATTCCCATATTTTTGGTGCTTTTTACTTTGAGCAGCTAATTCCAGGTAAACATGTATATTGAAATGTACTCAACAGAAGATCCAACAATTATCTGATCTCTTGTGAAAATTTGCACAAAATTTGCAATTTTTTTTTTTTTTTAAACACCTTAATTTTTCAACCAAGCATTTCTTCAAGCTATAAATGTGAATATTATATATAGTAAAAGCAGTCATGGACAAAACTACAGTTTCTACTGTTATAGCTGTGAAGGAAAATACAATTATCAAGAAAAGAAAATGCTTTCAGATTTAAATAAAAGTGACAAGCTTCCCAAGTTACATACAGTACATGATTTTTGAACAGTGAGAATTTTAGAAGCAAGCTGAGAAAGAAAGTGAAGTACTTCTTTCTCTGGTTTTCATTGTAATTGAGACGTAAACGACATAACAATCAATATTGGATGAATCAGTATCTGTATTTTCATTTCACATTTGCTTACGAATATAAAAGTACTCAAAGCCAAGTGGAAGAGTGTGTTTAGCCTGTTATTGGACGATGACGATGAGGATGAAAACCTTGAGAACTCTGGTAGGTTTGATTCAAATGCAAGGTGGATTTTGCATTTCTTTATCCTGGTACCTGGGAGCTACCGTATATTTGCTGTATATTAGCTGAAAGCTGCACCAGCACTACTATATGGTTTTAGTCAATCTTCTCAGTTTATTCCCTCTGACGTAAATGCTATGATGATTTTGTACTATTTGAAATGCGTCTTCAAGGCCAAAATAAATCAACTGAAGTTTGAATAGCTGATTGACTCAGAACGTCAGATAAAAATGCCAACCATCAAAATTGTATTCAAAATTTTGCGAAAAAAAAGATCAGAAATTTTTGTACAACTATTTTGAACATATATGTTTCACAAAATTTCAAAAGTAAGTCATCAATTAGAAAAGTAGATTAAATTAATTTGTTGTTAAGTTACCATTTTAAAGAGTGGAATAAAATTGTTCCCAAAGGTAATTTTAATCCTACTGTACGCTGTACCTATAGTACTTGTACAGACACAAGATTTTTGGAAAATAAAATCGGAAAATAACATACATTGTATTCGGGCCTACGTGTAGCCCCTTTTGTATTCCTGCCATACTTTTCCTCTGTTCACCCATTGTTTTGTGGGATAGCATCATTTGAAATATGTTGTTAAGCAGCATTCCTAGCAGAATTCATGAGATATGCAATTCCTATACTATATTATTATGTATTTCTTGCTGATTTCATGCATTGCACTGCATTTCTTTTTGCATTTTGGCCTGATGCTTTTACTACAGTATATGTATATAATCTCTTTACGTGATTGGAATGGGTTTTTTCGTACAGTACCTTTAAGGTTTGAGTTACAACAGTCTGAAAATGGGTCATGTATACAATTTTGTAGTAGTGGATAACTTTGAAGCTTCAATTTTCAGCTTCAAATCAATTCACAATTTGTCATTTTTGGTTCCGATGCAATAGCATAAGGAGCCTATGTAGTCATGCTGACGGGTGAATGTGTGCGTATATATGTGTGTACAGTATGTATGTGTGTCTGTGACAGAAGCTAGTAAACATGATATTTCGAGAACCATGTGGTGGATTAATGTCATACTTAGTATATGGATGTGTGGTATATGGATGTGTTGTGGCCTGAAGATGATTCCTATTTTTTTTAGTGCTAATGTCATGAATATTAATTAGTTGGCAGAGCTAAATGTAAAATTCTGTTAACAAATTTGTAAACACGATATCTCTAGAACAGTGAAGTGGATTTATATTATACTTGGTATATGGATGTGATGTGGTTTGTAAATGACCCCCATTATTTTTGGTGTTGATGTCATGAATATTAATTAGTAGGCAGGGCTAAATGTAAAATTCTGTTAACAAGCTTGTAAACACGATACTCGAGATCATTAATGTAAATTTAGGCAATACTTGGTATATGGGTGTGTTGTGGTCTGTAAATGATTGCTATTGTTTTTGGTACTAATGTCATAAATATTAATGAGAAGGCGAGACTAACTGTGAAACTCTATTTATGTTCATATTTCCACAAACCTATGTCAGATTTAAATCAAACTTAGTATGATGCTCTTGATAAAAGAAAGGGTGATACAGGATCCCATAGAATGTTGATTTGTTGACTTCATCATTATTCATGTGCGTTTGTCAAGTCCCAGCAACCGGCCAAGGACCCTACACACCTGCCTATGTGCATGACCGACAGCACAGCAAATCTATGAATATGCAAATCCAGAGAGACTGTATGCTTGCTTGTATATCTCACATACAAGACACATACTGGACTTTCTCTGAGACTCCGGGAAAATACGTCCTCATTTTTCAATTAAGTGCTCCTTTAATGTAAAAATCTGGAAATGTCATATTTTAACAACAGCATGTCTGTTTTGTTTCATATTTGGTATAATTATGATGTTAGCTGGTGTGTACATGTTTATGATGTAAAAACGTTGACTTTCATTAGTATGCATAGTGGGCGGGGCTTAATATGATTTTGCTGAAAAGAGCTTGTAAAACACTCTCATGAACGGTAAATTGGATTCATGTCATGTGTGGTACACAGATAGCTCATAATCTGCAAATGTGCCTTAATGTTTTGTGGTGATTTCATGCATATTAATAAGTGGGCGGGCGAAAGTGAAAATAGTGATAAATGAGCAACTGTATGTCCGTTTTGCGTCATATTGGACATGATAATTTTGTTGGTTATTGTAGACATGCTTAGGTTATCAACAGATGTCATTAATATGCAATGGTGGGCATGGTTTAGTTTGAAATTGTTAAATGGTGTAAATACCATACTGTATCTCATTAAATATCAGATTTATGCTATATGTGGTACACAGATGGGTCGTGGTCTGTACATATGTTCTAATGTTGTGGAAGTGATGTCCTGAATATTGATGAGAAGGCGGGCTTACTGAAAAATTCTTGAAATAGGATAAATGAGCAACCGTTTTTGCATCATACTTGCTATGATAATGTTGTTAATTATGCAAATGCTAATGTTGTCAAAATTTGTATTGATCTACATGGTGGGTGTGGCTTATGAATAAATATTAGGAATAAATATTTCTGCATGATATGCAATGACATGACAGTTAATACAAATTTTGCAAATCAATCAACTTATGAAAAACAATAGCATCAGGACCACAAAACCTTTTGGTTCTGGTTCCACAGATATGCTGACATCAATCGCAAAGGTTTGTTTTCTGCATAACACCTTCTCCTCCACCTGACCTTTGAGAAAAGTTAGCAGTGGTTGGGTGGCACTCACTGCTGCTCGGAAGGGACGTAAAACTGTTGGTCCCGACAGTAGGAGATTCACCCCCTGCCTGGTTCTCTGAACACTTCTTGAAAAGAGCAGGGTGTTATAACCTGCTGTTCATCAACTTCCCTCTAGTATATTACTTGGACCTGCACTGGAAGCAAGTCAAAGGTGTCTTATGTTTGCTTTCCCTGGCATGTGCCTAAAAGTGTAAAAAATTAAATAATAAAAACAAATAGCAAACAAAATGCAAACAAGCCAAATGAATAACTCGTATGCCATGGCTATTTGGTCAAATCCTAGTACAGGTATGGCGGAACAACTTTGGCAGAATGTGTTTCTTGTAATACAACTTTATTCCATTATTACAATAACTGAAGATGTTTTGATGATTTTATCAGTTTGTTTTACATAATTCGTACTTAAAAATTTTTTATAAAATTTTTGTGTTAAAAATGAAATTTTAGTACAAGAAGAAAAACAAATAATGAAAAATGATAATCTAAGAAACGCATTGTAAACATACTTCATTCAACTCTATTAGCAATTTACCACTATACTATTTGTCCAGGCTATCTCAGGAAACAATTTAAAGTACTTTTATTTCATTTATTAATTGATGAGGAAGTTGAATTGTGTTTGAGAACAATTACATATCAGGAACTTAAATATGGTTTCCTTTATATTATCCATTATATACAAGTGATAGCACTGTTTCCTACAGGCAGTAAGCTGCTAATATAATATTGTTCATTTCATATATCTATTAATTATTCCTCATTTCAGTCAATCACGGCATATTTGAAAATGTTTAGAGTTCCTGAATTGCTTAATGCGTTGTAGTGTAATTTTCAAAGCATTGTATGCAACATTGATTATAGAAATATTGAGAGCAGATTTCTGAAAAGAGTGAACAGTTTAATTGCTTAATAGCCCCCTTTTAAAAATCTTTATTTGCACCTTTAGTTTTTGTCTCCTTACTATCCCCTCTTTCTCTCCCAACCATCTCTCTTGTTACTCTTGCACCATAAATTTTTAACACCCTCTTGGCACATTTGACTGACTGTCACATTGCCGTTACACATCAACAAACCAAACCAAACCCTAATAGCTTAATTGATTTTGTTAATTTGTCGTCATAAACCATGCATAGGCATATTATATATATGTACCTTTTAAATCCCTTAATATCTTAATTTTGTCATTAGTATTTTTTTAATTAAGAATTGCCCTCTTGGCACATTTGACTGACTGTCACATTGCCGTTACACATCAACAAACCAAACCAAACCCTAATAGCTTAATTGATTTTGTTAATTTGTCGTCATAAACCATGCATAGGCATATTATATATATGTACCTTTTAAATCCCTTAATATCTTAATTTTGTCATTAGTATTTTTTTAATTAAGAATTAGTATTAGACACTATTTTGTGAAAGAAATTCTTAGTTGAACCTCCCCTCCCCCTTCCCACCCCAACAACACACACACACACTTTTTCAAATGTCTGAAACAGATTGTTTTCAATGTTAGAATAAAACAAAAAGATCAAAAGGTTTAAAATTAATATTCAACCTAATTGAGCAATTACAATAGAGGCTATTAAGAGAAAAACATATAGCGGAAGATTTTAAATGCAGATTAACTGAACAAAATGGAGAGGTCTGGTCAGTCATACATCACAGACTGTTCATTAAAGTTAGTATCCGAAAAAGGAAAACAAAATACTGGAAAATGGTTAATATTCAAATGATGTTAATTGGATTCATTGTTATTTTCATGGTTTGGAGCAAATTTTAAGCCACTGTATAATGTAGGTGTCATGTCATATACCGTGAAGCTCGAAATACCTGTCAAAGGAGCCTTGAAATGTAATTAAATCATTTCATGTAACCTGTAATGTCATTTCTTGAGTACTATTGGCATTTTAGTGTGCACCATTCAGCAGACTGACTGTTGAGATGTGAAACCGGTGTTAATATATTTCAAGTGACTCATATGAGTTCACTGCATTGCATGAAAACACTTACACTATACTGTAGATGTAAAAGAACGCTTGATGTATAGAGGAGGAAACAAAAGAAAAAACGAAAGGGAATGTAAAATGATTTCACTGCTTTAGAGTGAAAATGAGAGAGTGAAAATGATTTCAATTTTTGAGAGTTAAGTTCTGTTCTCTTTACCTCAAACATATCAACATCAATATCAAGGTCAAAGTTTAAGATCTCCTTTTGTTCAAATGTGTGAAGCAAAATGGCACATCCCTGGTTGAAGTGACTGGTTTTTGACCGCTGTTTAATCAACCATTGAAAAAGAATTTTCTTTTCCCTTTACCTCATATGAAAAGATTAACTAAGGTTAATTCTTTATGTTACAGTTTAAGATCTTATTTCGTTCACATTATGTATTAGCAGGTGGCTATATTTTTGTTCTACTTTTTAATCAACATTCACTTGTAACGTCTGGCTTTTTTAAGTGACTGTTCAAGAAAGTGAAATATTTTCTTCCTATTGGCTAATTATTGAAAGAAATGCATTTTCATTTAAGAGAAGTTGGACAGAGATGAATATATGTGATGATTCTGTTTTATTGTACACCTCACTAATGCTTCTTATTTCCTTTTGCATTTTCCTTTCTGTTTTGCTTTGTCAAATAATACTTAACATGATTCCTTTTTACCTTATACTGTGTACCTCTGTAGTATGGTTTATTGTTTTCTTACTGTTTGTATCTAAAGGTTTTCTCATGTTATATTTGTTTATGTAAAGCGCATTGAGACCGTTTGGTATAATGCGCTATATAAAAATGTATTATTATTATTATTATTATTATTATTACTGTGCTTCTACTTTCACTGTTGTGTAAAGGATTATTACATCACTTTCTTGGACATTAGACATGAGAAATAGTTGTTTGTTTCTCCTCCTCTGCTGCCACTAACTCGCCGAAAATAGGGGCGGCGTTTAAAAAAAAAATTGTTGTTAATTTTCAAAAAATTATACGCTTTGTTAAAATGGCGTGTTGACCACTTTTGCGCTGCTATATTACATATTAATACCCTACATGTAGGAAATTGTTTTGGCAAACACGAGCCACCTGATACAATTTTTCCGATCAAGTTATCGCTCTGTCCCCCGTGCTACTCCATGTGTTTCAAACATTCAACGCATGGCCGGCCTTTGATCAGATTTCAATCGAAGAGAAAAGAAGCCGGTCATCAGTGAGATATTTAACGACCAATAAAAGTGGCAATCTTTTGTCGAGCAATTGCTATTAACTAATTTTTAACTTATATTGAAATACACCCTCACTTTTCGGTCTAGTGCCCTTTTAATACTCAGTTCAAAAAATTTGAAGTCACAATTTTTGTTTCCTAGTATTGGTTTTTAGTTGTGTTTTCATCACTCTTTTTGCACCCGTACTGTAGTACTATGAGCTTTCAAACATACTGTATATATCACATATTTCAAGCAGGTAAGAAGTTAAATGATAAATTAAAAGAAATATTCTGCCTGTATGCTCCATGAATTTTCCTATTGATATTTCCTGCAGCACTCATTTCTTGTATCTATAAGAATACTTAATCTCGCTCCCTAGAGTGTTAGATTCTGAATTTGTGGTATTTTCCAAGTCAAATTTTAATATTTTTGATTATATTATATTATTGTATTATATTATTTCAAACATGTAAGACAAAAATATTGAATCTTGTCTTTCAGCATGGAATTATTGAATCAGTTTTCACTTCCACTTTCATATCCTTTAGCTGTTTTGTTTTTGCTAAAAGATTTTTGAATCATTTCCTTAATAATCAAACACACCTTTCTCCGCTCCTCATTTTATGTTACTCTTAATAATGTAACATGAGGCTTGGTTATGTCTGAGCCTTAATGTATTTAGCTTGAAGTTCTGTCACAGACGAGCCACGTGCGTCATAATCGAGTCTGAACTGAGAATGTATGCACTATATAACACAGTGTTGTTATGTGAACTTCGCATCAAGTCAAATGGAAAGGTGCACAGGTAAATCGGGCGAAGATGGAGCCACCGTGAATTTTTGGTATTGGGGAAAAGAGATCATGATTAGATGCAAAGAACATGTCATCGAGTCTGAACTGAGAATATATGCTTTATAGTATAAAGTTTATACATACTGTATACATGTATATGCACTATATATACTGTATATCACAGTGTTGTTATGTCTTAAGTTTGAACAAGATCGTTTTAAATAATGATAATGATAATAATGATACATTTTTATATAGCGCATTATACCAAACGGTCTCAATGCGCTTTACATAAACAAATATAACATGAGAAAACCTTAATATACAAACAGTAAGAGAACAAAAAACCATACTTAAAAAGATACAAGTAGGATAAAGTTACAAGGTCCAATGAGGGTAATTTATGAAAAGGTGTGTTTTCAATACACTCTTAAAAATATCTATGAGGTTAAAAGAAATGAATATGTGGTGGAAGTCAGCTATTTCAATTGAGGGGGTAAGGGTTAGCAAAGTTTTCACTTGTGAGTTCAAAAATTCATAAAAAGGACATGATCAACATGTAAATCTTAAAAGATTGGTTCAAGGGTCAAGCAAGTTCATCTTATATGTAAGAGGACTTCAAAAGAAGCAAAATGGTGAAGGAAGCATGCAAAAATCTTATTCCGTTAAGGAGAAATTCAAGTTTAAAGTTTGGTATCATTTTTGTAGAAACGACTGACATCAGACTAGTTGTGATGTCACAGCCTCAGATTCTTCAAAGTCTGACCCATGAACTAATCCTTTAAGATATGGTTGTGTTTATATTCTAAGTTATTTATTCTTTACCCTTTCTTGAGTTTTCAAACTTAAGACCTTTGTACTCAATGTATTTCTTATTTTAAGAGCATATTTAAAAAATATATTTTTGCTTGATCAACTTACAAAAACAACTTATATATACACAAATACAAAACTCAATTTAACAACAATTTACAAATTAAGAAGATGAATTCCGTGCCATTTTAGTTTTATAGTATTGAAGTTTGAAATAAAGAGAACTTGAAATTGTACACAAATTTAGGACATACAAAATGTTCTTACAGCATGCTGATATAGGCTGGCACACTTGAAATAAGATCAATAAACATTTTGTAATCATTGCTATTGAGAAATCTGAAAAGCATTAAGACAATGAGAAATACCGGGTTTAAGGTCTTGGATTTTGCTACGAAAGATAAAACATTTTGCATGAAGAAAAAAAAAGGTTGCTTTAATGAAGTGATAGACTGAACATCATCCCAGAAAATTGGGCAAAACTGACATTCCCAAACAAGATGGCGCATAGGTTCATTACGATATTGCAAAAAGAACACAGAGAAATATCAAGATATCCAATTTTATGTAGGTAACTGTTTGTTGAGATAATCCCGCACTAAACGAAATTAAAAGTATCGTATTTTGGTTCACGAAGCCCAATTGCTGATGGGTTGGCATAATTAGATTGGATCAAAACCTTATATGGGGCTTTACTTGGAAGTCATGAGATATATTCACCTTAAAAGATTCTTAATAGATTAATTAACATCAACTCTGCTGTTCATGCATCACTTTTTAAAGTGATGTATCTATTTGCCATTTTTGTAACATAATTGCTTCCTGTAGCAATAATACAGTCATGTGACTCAGGATATCCCAAAACGGATGTACTGTAATATAGAAAGATTCTTCTTCTTGGAAATCTGTATGCTTGTTTAATCTGTTAAGACTCTCCTGCAAAGTATTGTCACACAGGATTAAAAAACAACAGTTTTCCAAATGGATTTTGAAATAGAGATTCTCTGCAATTTATACAAATCTTTCAAAGTCCAAATTGCCTTAGAATAGCCAAAGGCAATTTCTACTTGTTTTGATGGCCAGGACTATGTTATGTTCATGGTTTTTTGAATTAGCAGTGAAGGTAACGTTACCTTTGTTTGACGCTACAGTTAATCCTCAAGCATTGGCGTAATAGCAGTCTTTGTAAATGAAAAAGAATATGTACCCATAGGTTTTACAGGTGGTAAGTGTTGCTTCAATAGAATTAGTTTATTTTGCAAATTTGTACCCCATATTCATTAAATTGTAAAAATCTGGAAAAAAATTGAAAGGTAAACTATGCCGATAACAGTTAATCCTCAAGCATTGGCGTAATATTAATAAGCAGTCTTTGTAAATGAAAATGTCAAAAATATGTACCCATAGGTTTTACAGGTGGTAAGTGTTGCTTCAATAAAATTAGTTTATTTTGCAAATTTGTACCCCATGTTCATTTAATTTTGAAAATCTGAAGAAAAAAATTGAAAGGTTAACTATGCCGATAACAGTTAATCCTCAAGCATTGGCATAATATTAATAAGCAGTCTTTGTAAATGAAAATATCAAGAATATGTACTCATAGGTTTTACAGGTGGTAAGTGTTGCTTCAATAGATTTAGTTTATATATTCATTTAATTTTGCAAATCTGAAAAAATTCTAAAAAGTAAACTTTGCCGATAACTTTGATTTTCCTTTTCACCTTTTTTGCCCATGTTGCACTACCTGTTTTGCTCAATTATTTAGAGGACATCATCTGAGAGAGAGAGAGTTGAACACACAATTACAATAACGGGGTCGTCGCCTGCATATTCGGTTATAATAGTACAAATGCTATCACGAAACGCTTAATAAGACCCGGACGAGAACACAGGTACGACGTACGGACAGACATAACATCGACAACCAAGTCAATGTCCACGGCCTTTGATAACCAGTTGTGGTGCACTGGCGTGTCTACCCAACCTTCTGCCTTTTATATTGATGGTTCATTGCACAAAATAATGGAAAAAGGTCTGCCTCACACAGAATACATGACAAGCAGAACTCATTATCACAAAGAATGAACTTATTAATAATCAAGTCGTAAAATTGAGTAAACAAAATTGTTTACCATATACAGTAGCTACAGTGTGTTCAACACTTACGTGCAGTAGTTTTTTTTACCTTAAAAATTGCAATAAAAAACTTTGATGTATCTTATAAAATATGAAGATTTATGTCCGTATTGTTATGATGCAAAACATTACCCATAATGCTATAGAAACCTCAGATATGCCCATTTGTTGATGCAAACTGTAGTGTTGTAAATAATGAAACCATATCTACTCAATTTTATTTTCATGCCCATTTATTGTGAAACTACAACTGTTTTGAAAATTATTACAAATGCCAGAACAAAACGATCAATTTCTGTAATATTACACGCAGTGAATAGCATTTTGTCATCAGGTGAACAGACTGTTTTCCTGAGCGTCATATTATTTGCGTCAGATGACTCCTAACGTTGCCGTCACAAACGACAGATTTTAGCAGCTGGCCTTAACATGCTGCATGATGGAGCTGAATTTACACATCCATTGAGCAGGTGTTAAATATACCCTAGGTGAAATAACAAAATTCAGAAGAAAAAATATCATTTACAACAAACAATTTTTCGAGTCAACCACTGTTTATATTGAAGTTATTTCCATTTGCGTATTGAATTGCATTCTCTGTTATTGTTATTATTTTTTACAAAAGACACATTTATAAAGCACCCCTAACTATGATGTTATTTGAAATTACAATTTTATCTGAAGATATTTGTGAAGATTGATCCAGTCTTCGGCAAACTTAATTGTTCTCCTTCCATATTTAGGAGAGGATTGATGTACAATAGATTTATATTATAAATAAGAGAGGTCTATCTGCAGAGAACATCATCAATATGCATAGACAAGAGATTTTATCTGGAGGTCAGAACATGGCTGGGGGTGGGGGGAATGAAGATCCTGTTCATTTTACATATAAGTCAAACCTGTTTGTATTCTTTATTACAGAAAAGTTATGATTTGCCAAACTTTGTGGGTGGAATTACCATCCCTGCCACTATGGCAAGCACCTATCCAAATTGGCTAATAGGATAGGTACCGTCTCATAAATAAATTCAGAATTAAAAGCCGTATTCCTTTTCTTGCTTGTATCTATGTTATAAAAATGTTTGTTGTTGAAAGCCATTAAATAGAAGACACTATTCATAATTTGAGAGTTGGAAGTTCAAAATGTTTCTTTCTATTTATTATCTCAAGCTTTATGTATTCAATACATCTGTAGACTTAATTGACCTAAGGTTGGAGTGTGTAATAGATTCAGATACAGCAGGCAAATTGTGGGTATAGGTCATGCAGGGGCTAGTTTTGCCAGATCAAGGGCTTCCTTGTAAGAAAGATTAAAAGGCCCAAAAATCAGAAAAGCCAATTAGACAAATAACAGAGGATGATGCCTTTAATATATATCCAAATATAGCTTACCGCATAATGTATTAAGTTATCCAAATTTGGACAAAATCACCAATTCTCATCTTCGTTCCGTGACAATGGGCCTCATTTCTGAATTTCCCCACAATTTTCTCTGTGGCTTTGCTTTATTGTAACACTTTTCAAATTAAAAGGAACGGTATCATCTCATAAATACATTCAGAAGTGAACACGACCATGCTGCTAACGTCACTTCCAGTTTTCAATTTCCCATATTGATTAGGGAGAAATCTGTGATATCTTCGACAACGCCGGTCGGCCACTATGTTCGGTCTAGCTGGTTTATGTGTGATCGATTACCTCACAGATTTCTCACTAATCAATAAGGAAAATTGAAAACTGGAAGTGACGTTACCAGCACGGCGGCGATCACTTCTGAACGTCTGTATGGGAGGATACCTTTCCTTTAATATGCAGTTAATTGCATTGTACCGTCTGGGAAATTTCAAGTACTCTTATTTTTTCTATGGTGTCTCTATTTTATTTCAGGTCTTGCCAAAGATGGATTGTCCATGAATCACTATGAGGGTGATCTTCCATATTTTGATCAACTCAACGATGAGTTAAAGAGTCAAGCCAAGTTCTTTGAAATACAAGCCCAGGTTAGTTCATCTTACAATTGAAATTCCTTTAATGCCATCTTTGGTTTGACTTCAATTAGGGTGTAAGGGTACATTGACCAATCCACTGTCAGTCCGGCACGTGCCAATTGGGCTAAAATAGCCCGTTTTATATTTGTCTCAAAATATAGCCCAATACACTTGTAGTTGATAGCTCATTTTGGCTAAAACTTATTGAGTTTAGAAATCGAAGCTCAAAAACGGCTGTTGAGGCATTTTCTTTTCCTTTTTGCAAGTACAGGGTATAGCACATATTATTTTTGATGGAAAAGGAAAGATAAGCTAATTCAGGCCCACTTTACCATGTCAATTTCATGTTTCTTGTGTAGATTTTGAGATACAGCCATTTTCTGTAAATAATAGCCCATTTTGGCTAATTTAGCCCGATTGGGCTAACAAGTTTAGCCCGAATGGGCAATAACAAAGGAAGAGGGGAAGAATGACAGAATGAGGCATTATTTACCATATTTAAGAGTCACGTGACCTCCTAAGATAAGTTAATTTGTAATACTAGCTCAATTTAGTTATAGTTTACATTAACAAAATTATATCTTAACCATGTAATTATCCAGTTATTTTTTCTAAGGTTTTATTTGGTTGCCTAGTACAACAAAAGTTTGATTTGTTTGAATTAAGATTGATGGAAGAAATTATTTCTAGCTGAAAATTAACAAATATTGTTTTTTATTGTTATTTTTGGAATGAAACTTCGTAGGTTTCATGCCTGCTCAAATTGGTGAAAAGCCCGATTTGGCTAAAATAGCCTGATTGGGCTATATTATCCATTTAGCCTAATTGATTTCAGTCCGATTTGGCTAAAAAAGCCTGATTGGGCTATACTATCCATTTAGCCCAATTGGCTTTGGCTAAAATAGCCTGATTGGGCTATACTATCCATTAGCCCAATTGGCTTCATTCCAATTTGGCTAAAATAGCCTGATTGGGCTATACTATCCATTAAGCCCAATTGGCACATGCGCAGGACTAACTGTACCCTTTGTTAACCAACCAATCAGCTGCAGTAGCTGGAAGTTGTAAAGAACAAGGTGCATGCTTATTAGTTTACCTTTAAGTATACGCACATCTTTTTTTATCGATGACCCCATACATATGTACATTGTGACGGCCAAAAATCCTCTAGTACTTGATTTATTGATAAGATTTCTCCAGTATGTGATTGGTCCATTATGGTAACATGATTTTTGGCCATGTCATGTGGCATCATTTGATTAGTTTTCTGGAAATAACGGTTTTAGATTTGAAGTGGTATATACAGTAGGGGTTAAGAGTTAGAAGTTCTTGTATCAAAGATTTACTGCAAGTGTAATTATCTGATCCTTAGCAAGTATGGTTGTCATTTAATCATGTCTGCTAAATTGTCACGTTTGTGAGTTTATTTTTGTTTTAATTTATAGTTATATACAAGAATGATTGGTTTTGGTATAAGTTTGTACCATAAAGACATAGTAAGTGTGTAAAGGGGGAATACATCACCAGAAACTATACATACATCCTATCAAATAGGAGCTAATAACTTGAGGAGTACTTGATTGATACTCTGAAGAGATATTGTTTTCCAGTAAGCTTGGTGGGTTTGTGGAAGGGCAAGGGATGGGTGAAGATGTAGCTGTTGTAAAATTTATCCCAAAATCAGAATTATAGAAAGTTCTTCTTCTCCAGATGTGTTGCTGGCTCTAAACAGCACCAACAAGGTATATACATATGTGCTTAGAGTGAAGATGTGCAACAAAGGAAATATTATTTCTCCTGTATATTCCTCCCTTCCTTTAAATTAATTTTTATCTCCATTAAAATTGTATTATTTCACCTTGGTTGATATAATTTTTCTGATTAATAGTTCTTTACTAATTCTGGGCATCTTTGATTAAAAAAAAAAGAAATTGTGTTGTTGTTAATTTGGGCTTTTTATGGGGTGACTAACCCTTCTTAACCTGTAATCTTGTTATGTTATGTTATGTTAGGTCATTCAATGTTGATAAATGCACAGTTTATTCATGTTGGTTGAGCAATTTGGCTTTTGATTAGGCTATGGCATTAAAATGGTTCAAATCTTGGTTGATCAACACAGTGTTGATCAAGGAAGGGATCTAACGTTAGGTGTTGTCATTACTAGCAATCTAAAGCCTTCTAAACTGTGCTTTAGCAGCTTCAAGGGCAAATAGGATGCTTGGTTTGATTAGAAGAAATTTTTGTTTTCTTGATAATGGTAGAGAGGTTATTCTTTAGTATAACAGTTAGTCAGGCCTCACCGTGAGTATGCTATTTAGGCTTGGAGTCCCTTTTATGAGAAGGATTAGTTCATTTTGGAGCAGGTTTCCAGTGAAAGAGCCACAAGACTTATTCCCGAAGTAAGGAATCTCTCTTTCAAAGTCAACATTGATAAGTTCTTTACTAACTCTGGGCGTCTTTGATTAACCTTCTTAGCCCGTAATCTTGTTATCTTATGTTATTTTGAGGTGCTTAACGATAATTTTTACCTGATACTTACTTTAAGTATATGCCATTGTTCGTTCTGTTTCTTACTGTACAAAGACCTTTCTTTGTAATTTTTCTGTCTGCTATTCAAGATTTTTGCCAGTAGACAACCTGTTGAAGAGTGCAATGTAAATAGTCTGAAAAAGAACCTCAGAATTATCGACAAAGACGTACCTCGAACAGATCGTGACCTCAAGTATTTCAGGTAGGCATGCATATATGATAATGCTCAAATATTTCACAAGATTTGTTGTAGTAGTATATGAGAAGAATGTGCATTCTTGCTGTATTCTTTATAGTGCTGTCATGAAATGTGATATCTCTTTTCCCACGACATGAAATATGCCTCTCGTGATATATCGCGATACCAAAAACTAATAGTCAACTAAGAAATTTTTGCACAAATAGTCTAGGCTACTTCGACGTTACAATTCTAACGTTACGGTACTAAATCTAATAGTCAAGTTTAGGCCATTAAAAACGTGCAAAATGATTGTGAAACATAAAAACAATTAATTAACCACACACTGGCATGTGCCAAAGTAAGTTGGCAAAAAGAATGAAAAATTGGTCCAGATGTGCCACTCAGATTCTCACTTCGATGATTCATGATCACATTGGCTGAATTACCAAACACGTATGCGCATGATGAACGTAATACTCACGCGATCTGCTAGATCTGCAAATTATTTTTTTCTTGTGTATATCATATCATGGAGTAAATTGTAACTCCATGATCATATAATGTTAGTGATAGTAAAAATTTGTGCCATGAGTCAGTTTTCTTAAAAGTATCGCGATATACGATATATCGCGATATTTTTCTCCAGGATAATCGATACGTAATAGAGCCATTTCGTGACAGCACTAATTCTTGATCACATATGCCTAAGTATTCAATTCAGGAAAGAATTGTCTTACCCCAGCCCCTCCCCCTTCAGTGGTGAAAAAGATTTCTATGACAAGAAACCTTAAACGCCACCCAAATGCCACACATGGCTTAACAGGAAGTAATTGTGAGCTATAAAAACTCAGTGAAAGGAGCAATTTTGTGGTCTGCAATATCTACATCTATTGTTGTCATGTGTGTATAGCACCTAGCACAATTTGGTCAAAATTTCCTCACACACATATACACACAGTAGCTTTTTCTGATTGACTATTTTCTTTAGCTTTATGTGTTTAAAGCAATGGGGAACTCCTTGACAAAATCCTCTTTTCATATTGTCATTCTCTTGCAGTGGTCCCAACAACCCTAATCTTGAGAAGCTGCGAGACATCTTAGTCACTTTTGCTGTCTTCCATCCAGGTAAGTGGTGTATTTGTTTCTAAGATCTATGGACAGAGAGAAGCAACATTACAACATTGTAGGAAAATAAAGTTAAACACCATAAGAATAACAAACTTCTCAAAACTATGTCCTAACAAATTGACCATTTCAGTCATTCTCCAGAGCCCCATAAATTAGGTCATGTGACTGAGTTCTCTTAGCAAGGAAATCGTGAGAGCTACACAAATTGATTATTCACGGAACATCGACCACCATGCAGCGTGACATAACGTAATACAGTCACGTGGGATGCATATTTATCAAAAATGGTAGGGTAAGTGTCTGGCAAAAGGATTATATTTTTAATAAAATTGATTGAATTATCTAGATTTAAGCGTTAGTTTTTTAGAAATCTGGTGTCAAAGTTAGGTCCTTAAATTTAAAAGGTACAAAAAGTGGTCCATATTTGCCATATTCCTGACTCAGCCAACACAAATTATCACATTTTTAGACTAAGATTCATGTAGGTGACATTGCATGCATTTGATACATACCTAATTCGTGATGTTGCGCCCATGAGAACATGACAAAATCTTCTGACGAATTATTCACCAAATTTCTAATTTCTTCATTAATTTTAAGTGTAATATACGGTAGTTATTGTGTTGAGTTACACAAAAAATTAGGTCCAAGACTAGAAATGAACGTAAAAGTTGGAATTAGCCATCCTTCCTTGTAAAGTTGGAACCAGGCTTTTAGATCTGCTGCATAATAAGGTTAAGGCCCTGTGCATTTTATTTCTAACTTGACACTTTCAGCATTTATATTTTAATCTTGTTATTATCAAGGTGGACATTGGGGCATTCTTGAGTAAGATTTTTATCTCAATAACAGATCAAGCATTCCTAATTTTTTGAGGGTTGTTGTTCCATTTCTTTTATAAAGTACTTTTGCTTGTAAGTTGTACTTCTTTAAGTTCTTCTAAACAGGTATATTTAGTTTCAGATAAGATATTTAGGGAAAAATGTTGTTTTTAAGTGAAATTATTATTCAAATAATTTTCATCAAATTTTAGCTTCAGTATATTTGAGGGTGGGTAAATTGCACAATGTATGTATCTATAAATTATATGATCATATGTAACACTAATACTTCAGACAAATATTTCAATATTTCATTGATTACACACGACAATTAGATTTTTAATGATTTTTGTTACCGGTAAGTTTCTTGTTTTACGGCTTAAAATTTTCAATGATTAAGGGAGTTTGATTCAATTGTCAGATCTTATTTGCATTGAAGTGTTTCAGATTCAAGTGCATAGCAATGCAGCATCACTAACGTCATTGCTATGGTAGTATGGTAGAAAGAAAAGTGAAGGATTTTCATCAGTAGAAAAATAGTATTATACATTGTCATCGGATGATAAAAATATGCTGAATTAATTTATTTGTTTATTTTTATAGTGAATGCTTAATCCAAAATATTATTCTGATCACCTGATTTTTTGAAATGGAATTTGAGTAAATGGCAAGAAGGAACAGAGAAGATGATGCACTTTTAATCACTTGTCATTTCTCTTTTTTATCTTCATTTGTGAGTTGTATCACAAACTGTAGGGTACAATAAGATTTGTTTTATTACAAAGAATTTTGAACATTCTATTGGTGTGTCAAGCATGTCTGCCCTGAAAAGCACTATAATTAGAAATTCAATAAAGATGAAGCAAGAGCATCTTGAAGATTGTTAATAATGCCATTTGAGTTGAGTTTGATATCAGAAAGTGAAATACAAAGCATGGTTACCATGGTATCAATTAGTGTTGTAAGTCTGCATTGTCTGGAGGTGTCACGGTGGAAGATTGAATGTTGCCACTTTGGTAGGAATATGTCAGATCTCCTCAAATTAAGTTTATCTTATGCTTTTAAGCAGAGTAGAGAAATGACAATCGTTTTCTCTACTGCCTCACTGGGGCCATTGTATCTATCACCCTCCTCCATTTCTGTGCCGCTAGCCTTATCAACACCATCCCCTACCATTTCCCCTCCACCTCTAGTATCTCAGCCCTTTCCCAGGTGGGAACCGGGAGTTATTTGCCTCCCTAACAAGATTACTTTGCTTCCCTCCCCACTTTATCCCAGAACATATTTGTACTGGGACATATTTTGTCTGATCGATAGTCTCTTTCCCCACCCCCATCCCATCCCCAAAGCTTCCCGTCTTTCCCTCAGTCCCAAATCAATTTCTGGTGCTGACCCTGCCCTGGATACATTTGGCTGAAAGCAGGGATTTTACTATTTATAAAGTTCCTAGTGTAAAAGGAAAATCAATAATGGAAGATTTGTTTGAGGAATGTCAAACAAGGAAACAAATGTGTGACAACTGAAGGTTGGCTCTGTACTTTGCAGAAGCTGTTCAAGTTATACAAACAAACTCAAAGGACTTATGATTTTGTCATACTATATGGACTGCACTCGGATATGCATCCCAAGAAGCAATTGCTGGGGCAATATTGCCAGTCTGTCCAATGATATTTTACACTTAAAAATGCTGAATATTATCCGTAGGAATGTGCTCAATATAACCAACTTCGTTATGAGAAGAATTATTAACGAAATCAACATTATTGAACATTTCAATTTTTAGGATTAGCATTTTTTTAGTATACAACTTAGTGATGTGCAAGTCTCTGGCAAGCGACCATACGAAATTGCCTTGAATATCCTGATTGGTCGATAAATATTAATGCAGGAAAATAATGATTTGTTCGTCAAGCATACTTTTTGATCTTTTCTGAGATTGTGGTGCTGTTGCAAGTATTTTTCATGCATAACGGAACAAAAAAGGAAAGTAAGCCCATAATTTTAATACGTTAAATACTATATAATAGCATTCGCAAATCATAACATGACGTAATGAATGACAACATCATCAGCCAATGAGAGCACAGAACACCACCATGGAAGCATTGTGCTCATTTCTGACAAGCGACTAGATATGAAATTGCCTTGAATTTGCGGTGTTTCCTGACTCAGCCGACAAATCAAATAATAATGCAGGAAAGTGATGATATTTTTTGATCTTTTCTGTGATTTTCGTGCTGTTGCATGTATTTGTTAATGTATTAAGGCTTTAAAAATGTAAGCCCGTATTTTTCCATTTTTGGTAGTTTTTTTTTTTGCTTGTAGATTTACCCTTTTCCTTTCTGTTCTTAACAAATTATTATTATTTTCCGAGAAATCAATCTTTTATCAGCAATTTGCAAGTTAAATTGTTTGCGTAGGTGTTATAGTCATCAAGATGGTATGTTAAAATGGTATGTTTTCAGCTCATTAAATATGCACAGTGTAAAAATCTATGCATTAGAGAAGAAAGCTCTTTTCGCGGCTCTGGGGACTGACTGATTTGATAAATGTATGAATGAGCACATATGTCTATTTTCTTGTAGGAACTTGTTTGTCTATCAGGTGCCACAATTGCTGGCAAATTCTCACCAAATTAACACACAACAAAATCTCATTATTTTAAGACCAAATTTAAATGAAGGGAAGAACTATGAATTACATTAAAAAATGAGCTGTCCTCACACTCATATATTTGATCAGCTATCACTCTAAAACTAATCTAAATTCAAAGACCATTGTACTAAAAAATTTGTACTTATTTTCAATAGGATGTAACAGAGGTTATTTTGTAGCTGTCCATGTATAGTTGCTGCTGAAAGCAGCATATTTAGTTTCCAAATTCTGGACATTAAAGTTAAAGGAATAGTTTAGTGGTCAAGCAAGTCTATATTATATGAAAGAGGACTTAAAAAGAAACAAAAAAGTGAAGAAAGTATTCAAAAATCTTATTCTGTTAAGGAGATATTCAAGTTTAAAGTTTGGTATAATTTCTGTAGAAACGTCTGAAATCAGACTATTTGTGACATAGCTTCAGATTCCACAATCTTATTCCGTTAAGGAGATATTCAAGTTTAAAGTTTGGTATCATTTGTGTAGAAAAGACTGAAATCAGACTAGTTGTGATGTCATAGCCTCAGATTCCTCAGTCTTTATGTATTCTATCATATTTTGTCCTGCGATTTTATGGCTTAAAAACCATGGGATATGTCAAAAAAGTATTAAAACTGAATCTAGGAAGGATATTTATAATATACCACCTGAAGAAAGTTTTGAGGAAAAATAATTTAAATAGTGAAAAGATGAAATAAACTTTCTCCAAAATACATATTGACTTTGTGGAATCTGAGGCTGTGATGTCACAATTAGTCTGATTTCAGTCGTTTTACAGAAATGATACCAAACTTTAAACTTGAATATCTCCTTAATTATTTAAATGCTTTCTTCACCATTTTGTTAGGTCCTCTTTCATATAAGATGAACATGCTTGACCACTGAACTAATCCTTTAAGAATTTCTTAGTATGCAAAGTCTATGAAAGGCAGACAGATCAAAATGCATGAGTAATTCTATAAAGGTATATGGACAAGTACAGATTGAATATTCACCAGTACCAGTATCGAACTACACTGTACGTCCTCTTTTGATCCCAGCATCCTGGCTATTAGCCCCCATACTTCTCTCAGTCAGATTCCTCCTATTTTTTTTCTTCCTACCTCTGGAATGATCTAACCTATCAAGCACAATTTGACCCTCGCTGCCGTTAAGCCCTCATCAAACAAACAAACAAACAAACAAACTTTAAATTCTGAACACAAGTTTTTTCTTAATTAGCAGTAGCACGTGTAATTTCTGAGCAAAACTTGTGATGTGTGAAAGTCGCTGAAAATCGTTAAACTTTCTTCTTCTGCTAAAGTTTGATAAAGGGTATGATGGAAATGTAAAATTCTTGGCCATATTCAACTGCTCCCATTCAAAGAACGGTGGTGAAGAGTTGAAAAGCCATAAGTTACCATAAGAAAATTTATAGG
>JAIGNY010004119.1:355000-385000 GCA_020152595.1 Chiridota heheva
GCACAGGGGATGAACGACATCCTGAGTCGGTTCTTGGTGGTACTTGACAATGAGGTGGAGGCCTACTGGTGCTTCACCAACTACCTGGAGAACATCCTTAATGAATTCCTTGAAGATGGGATGTTGAAAAAACTACGTAAGCAAGAATGTTTAATGTAGCAAATGAGTAAAGATGTGCTTCTAAATATATGTGGGTGTATTCCTGAAGTTGTGTGAATGTGATGTGGAGTAAACTAGCAAAGATGTGGCGATATCATTAGAGGAAAAGGGTGCTGGGAAAACCTTCCCTCCCCCCCCCCCCTTCCACATCCAGCCAAAAATTTAAGAAATATTTTATGGAAATCTCATAATTTTGGATCTTGATTCATGGTGGGTGAAAACCGATTGGTTAGAAAACCGATTGGTTAGCTCAAGTGGAAGAGCTTTCCAGCCGGAATGCCAGTCGGTGGTTTGTTTGCCAGCCGAGTCATACCAAAGAATATAAAAATGGAACTTGCTGCCCTCTCGCTTGGTGCTCGGCACAAGGGATCGGAGCAGGGTAATTGTACATGCTTGTGCACCGTGTGTGGCTGCAGCTTTGAGCCCCAAGTTTCCATTGTTAAGCGCTTTGAGTATGCATGATTGTGTAGAAAAACACTATATAAAAACACAAGTATTGTTATTATAAAATTTGATTTCTTTGCCCCTCCTGGAAAAAAAGCTTTAGCATTTCAACTAGTTTATTTGCTTCTTAAAATGTGTGGCTACATATATGCTCATAAAGACAAGTGCATGTACTCCTAATATGTGGGCATGTAATGGAGTATTCGACAACGAGTGAACACACAATTACAATGACGGGGTCGTCGCCTGCGTATTCGGTTATGATAGTAACAATGCTATCACGAAACGCTTAATACGACTTGGACGAGAACACAGGTACGACGTATGGACAGACATAAAATCGACAACCAAGTCAATGTCCATGGCCTTTGATAACCAGTTGTGGTACACTGGCGTGTCTACCCAACCCAGGCTTGAACCCAGGGCCTCGTGGTTTGTAGACAGGTATGATAACCGCTACACCACAGTAGGTAGACCATGGAGTATTCCCATAAGGTCCCAGTTATAAGTCCTTTGGTATGATTCAACCCTGGATCCAAAAATTGCTGGGGGAGGGGGGGGGGGAGGGGGTGCATAGACTGAAAGCCATCCATTTGGCAGCAATTTTCGGTTGAGCCCTATTTTTGCTTCCCAGATCTGAAGAATTTTATGTGTGTCTTCCTGAGAGCAAATTACATTAGATTTTATTTCTGTGGAAATTATATGGCAGACATCGACAAATGTGTCCCCTCCAGCAAGGTTATCGAGGGGCATCACCCTTTTCCCTCCTCCAGAAAGACTTTGGGATCAAGAGGGTGGCTAACTTTGAGTAAGTTGAGAGCTTAAGACCCCTAAAACACTTCTTATTAAGACATCCACATCCCTATCTTGGTCCAAAATAAGGATTTTGGTTCTCAGTTGTATAGTTTGGTCCAAATTTGAAGATTTCTGGCCCTAAATTGTAAGTCGTTTTCCAAAACTGAGACAAAATTTGTGGGTGAAGGGGCTGGGGGAGCTATGACACCTGGGGGTGGGGGTACAGTTCTCCAAGTATAAATCCTGGTTACAACCTTTCGAGAAACTGAACCCCCAATGATTAATCACTCTATTTCTACTCAACCCTCAACAGTGGCAATCTCCCACTAATAGAGCATTGGTGAAACTACAACAATCTCCCATTAACTACAATTGGTGAAAGTACAGCAAACTCCCACTAACAGAGCCTAATAAATCCTGATTGGTGAACCTACAACAATCTCCCACTAACAGAGCCTTATAAATCCTGATTGGTGAACCTACAACAATCTCCCACTAGCAGAGCCTAATAAATCCTGATTGGTGAACCTACAACAATTTCCCACTAACAGAGCCTAATGAATCCTGATTGGTGAACCTACAAGAATCTCCCTCTAACAGAGCCTAATAAATCCTGATTGGTAAACCTACAACAATCTCCCACTAACAGAGCCTAATAAATCCTGATTGGTGAACCTACAACAATCTCCCACTAACAGAGCCTAATAAATCCTGATTGGTGAAACTACAACAATCTCCCACTAACAAAGCCTAATAAATCCTGATTGGTAAACCTACAACAATCTCCCGCTAACAGAGCCTAATAAACCCTGATTGCTAAAACTACAACAATCTCCCACTAACAGAGCCTAATAAACCATGATTGGTGAAACTACAACAATCTCCCACTAAGAGAGCCTAATAAAACCTGATTGGTGAAACTACAATTATTGATCAGTTGTAACATAAACAACCATACAAGCGCAGATAGTAATACATTTGCCAGTATGTAATGTTTTGCAGCTGTGGACAGATAGGTTCTACTTTGCTTTGATAAGGTAGCACGGAACTAATCATATGCCTCATTGACACCTACCTATGACAGATGTAAAAAAAAAAAAGCTTCATGTTTGTGGTTCTTTTTGTACTAGAACATGAAAGATTGGTTTTTTTTTCTGAGAAGCACCACACCATGTAATATCTTTTGGTTGAGGGTAATTCCAACACAAGGTCACTGGAGGTTTTGGTCTTTTTTGGGGGGAAGGAGGGGGAGGAGGGGAGGGGGAGGGGGATGAAGTCAAAAGGTAGTAAATGCCCTGATCTGATAATACAATTTTCTGTATTGCAGCATGATAAAATACTCTTAAAAAAAATTCAAAAGGTGGTTTCACAAAATTCTATATTATTTGTCGCGGTATATTCTATTATATTGCGGAATTTGCATGGCTCAAGTTTATTCCTCCATAAAATGTTAGCCCCTCAAATATATTGATCAATTTCCTCCTTTTTTTGCTGGGGTTCTTATTCTAAGCATGTGGATTGATATTTGAATATAGTTTGGTGCTACCATTAATTTCACTGCCATGTTGTGGTAGCTTTGAGGGTAACAGACTTCTTGTTTGATAGAGAAAGGAGAAACATTATAATCTAAGTAAATATCAACCAAATTCTACTTTCATTGTCGAGACATTCCTTTTTTTATACCTACCAAAATTTGCATGGCTAGAGCTCGTTCCCTCTTAAAATGGCAGGCCAATATGTTTGTTCAGCCTTTTTGTTGGGGGTTCTCATTTTAAGCCTGTGGATTGATACTTAATTAGTTTGGTGCTACCATAAGTGTCACTGCTATGTTGTGGAGGCTGGAATTAGCTTTAAAGGTAACAGACTGGAGAGGATTCTTTTCAGGGAAAGGAGAAACAGTATAATATATCTAACCATTGTAAGCACATGATGTATCCTTCTCCTTAAAAATTTGTTCCAGCAAATCATAACCACAAACTTACTGTAGCAAATAGTGAGACCACTTTATCTTAATTAAAATAACCACACAATTAGGACTTTATTTATTGCTAATATGATACTCAGCACCAACTTCCACAACAACTAAGGTTTTCAGAATAAAGAAAATAAAGAGGAAAAATCTGACCCAACCTGGTTATGTATCAGGTCGGGTCTGACTGTATGAAACTTTAAGAGCAGAACAACTAATGAAGAAATGGTTATTGAAATTGTTGACAAGACACAAGGAAAATGTAAAGATACTTGTTTTTCATCCCCAGATTCTGTTAAAAAACTTCTCCAAGAGATGGACCCTCTTCTTCTTCATCATTTGAAAGATTGCGACGTAGGTGACCTCATGTTTTGTCACAGGTCAGTTCTGGTATTTAATATACTATTTGAATATTTCAAGATTTATGTGGGTTGACTCAGTAGGTGTAGTGTGTATTTGTATATGTAGTAATTTGGCCAATCTTACATGAGGTCCTGTACATATAATAAGTAAATAGATATTAAAAGATGAAAAGAAAAGATAAAAAGCAAGTAAAATGGGGAAAAGTAAATATAGACAAAAATGACAGTGATGAAAAGGAAGAAGTAAAATTAAATTTTCTGAAAAGGATTAAACTGAGGATCATAAACCTGTTCAAGAAAATATAAGTGATAAGAGGTTGAACTACAATTAAAATAGCATGTTTTGGGTAGTTTGACAAGAGAAATAATGAAAACAAAAATAGAACTGTATTCACTAGTAAGTAAGAAAATAATAAGAGGATGCTGCAAAAATTAAGCCATGAGACTGAAAATTAAAATGCAAATGTAAAACAGTAAATAGTTTTTCAAAGCAGACTTTCTATGCCATTTATTTCCAAACAAATTTGAAACATTTACAAGTTTCCGGAAAAGAACAAGAAAAAATGAGTTTCTTTTTTCATGGTAATACATTGGCTTAGTGATTGCGAGTCTCTGTGTTCGGAACAAGAAGTACTTGGTTCGATTCCAGGCCAAGCAGCTGTGTTCTGTCCCTGGGCAAGGCACTTTATCCTGTTTGCCTTTGCTCCACTCAGGTGGTGAAAATGAGTACCAGCACTGCTGGGGAGCTAACCTGTGATGGACTGGCGTCCCATCCAGGGGGAGTCATGCTCTCATTCGCTTGCGCCATTGAAACTGGGAATAAGCTCCAGCACTATGGGACTAAAGGCTCGGATGGATTTGACTTGACCTTCTTTTGACATTTTGACCTCATTTATGCAAGATGGACACGCAGGATTATTATCAAACTAATCACTAAATTCTCCATGCTTCCAAGAAATCCTTCTAAATAACAAATCCCTGATTTAAGTATTATAAAAGTAAATAAATATTTTTGTTATGATTTTGTTTTTGCTTGCTTCGTTTGACCTATCCAGGTGGTTACTACTGAGCTTCAAAAGAGAGTTTCCATTTGAGGAGAGTTTACAGTTGTTTGAGATCATAAGTAGTCAGCACCTTGAATTGTCTTCCTTGGAAGCTGAACGAATCAGGGATTGTGAAAGGGCCAAGGACTTTCTCAGAGCAGGCAAGTTAAGGACCATATATCATGGAATTAGAAATACAGTCCAACATTTCTGATTCGTCTACATATTTACCCAGTCACTAACAAGCCAATAAATTACAGTACCACCCTGGAAGTGACGTTCCCAGTATGTATCAAATTTATAAGTTACGGGTCTAGCAATTTTCTTAGGACTAGATTCCTTTTTTAAGAATGGTAAAGACAGATGCATTGTTGGACATGTGTTGAATAGATTTTTGAAATTTATGAGATCTTATATATCACCTTCGACCTAAGTAGCTGTAACTGGGAGTGAAATATCTGAAATAAAAACAAAATGGTCACCATAAATACTCTTCCTGAGTCTGCTTATTTGACCTTGCAGAAGCAGAAATTTACACATTGTCAATTCCCTCCCCCATACCCTCCCTTAATCCTGACGTAAAATTAGAAACAAATGAGTCAGTGAATAAGTATTTGGAGGTGTCTTTGAATTATTAAAACGATCTATTTTACTGATAGACTGGAACCAAAATATCTTGCGCCCTTTATCTATATTTGCCATCCTTTCAAGTTTATAAGGGTTAGTTTTCTGTAAGTATATGATCCCTGTTGTTTAGCTTCCTGTTATTATAGAAAGCAATTTTGTGGCTTTGAAATTACTTTAAAAGCAGTTGCAAGGAATTACCATGACCATGGTGATATCTTGTTCTGTTTAGGGAGTTATTGCATTTCAAAGATTTGCTCAGTGTGCTGAAAAGTAACTGTGTAGTAAACAGTGTGATGTCATAGTTGCACGTCCAAGACAATAGTTTATGCATTTCTTTAAAAATAAATTTGTCTCTTATTTGGAATATTAGGTTAATGAACAGATGGGCAAGGCATGTTATTGTAAACTGCATGTTTTAATCTCACTAATTAAACACAAAATGTTTCCTATAATTTCAAAAAAATACGTACAAAGTTTCTTGGAAGTGCAGCAGTCATTTTTTAACACAATGTGGGAATTTTTTTATATGTGATAACTCCTAAACATAATGAGATGTCAACTGTTTTTTCCTTAACAAATTTATTTCTTTAATTAATATCCTCTGTCATATATATCCACAAGTAAAATCATAAGAATATTCCTGTAAAGGAACATTTAATAAAAATAAATATATTGGAACCTGTTTTACCACAAACAATGTGCAAATCATATAAATATTTTCTTGTTCAGGTGGGAAGGAGCGCGTGGCCATTGGTGACATCAATACAGAATACACGTTTGAGCTTTTTATATGCGTGGCCATTCTTCACCACCACAGAACTGAAATAATGGAGTGCAATGATTCAGCAACTGTTTTCCAGTTTATTAATGGGTAAGTTAATTTTTTTTAAAGATATATAGACAAGTAGGGGTAAAATGAGCTAAATTGATTTAAAATCCACTAAATCATCAGAAAGTAAAAAAATCACCATAAGTAAACATCGGCCATTTTACAGCTTTTTGGAGATTTTTGTGCAAATATGCAAATTTTGGTGTCACTCGTGTGATGTATGAACGGGACATAGCTCTGTTTTCTATGTAAATCTATTGTTTTTAACCCTCTGCCATCTCTTTTTGAAAAAGGAATGATAATGGATTTGATCTTTACCATACCCCAACCAACCTCAAGCTGGAGAAGGCATTTTGAACATTTGCAAGGTTTGAAATTAAGTGAAGAAATATAAAGAAAAACAAAAGCATTTTGAGGTGTTTTCATGTTCATACATCACATTTTTTCAATATATAAAAAAAATAATTCAAACTTGGCTTATTCATAATTTGAAAACTACACATACTATTTCCAAATTCAACATCTTTTTCAACTCAGAATGTAATGTTCTTTTCGGTCAGTGGTTGAACAGAAAACTTTTTTACCTGTCCATAGACCTTTGACTTCCTAATGAACATGAAATGTTTCCTGGAAAAACGAATATTCACTATTTAATGAGTGATCCAAAACTTTATCATAGCCTTTACTTTTAACATTGAAGGTATATGGACGCATAAAGGCAAAATGAGCTATTTTGTTATGTCAAAGTGAGATAACTAGTGGGGTAACTTATTGTATTACAGTCCTTCCCCCAAATATTTAAAATGTGATATTTTGACTACAGTGAACAGGAAATTGGATATTACTACAACCTTGCCCCAGTTTTAGCAATAGAAAGTTGAGAACCTTTGATATTTGAAATTTGGGAAAGAAAAGTAACATGAGGAGGTAAGGCCATTTGCTCTGTGCTGAAAATATTACTACAAGAAAACTGCATCGATTACAACTAAAGGTAGTCATGCATGCTTACTCCAGACAAATCACTTAGCTTCAAGTGCTTTAAAGAGCCAACTATTGTTGCTCATCCAATTAGAGTAAGCTTTCTCCTCCACCATCCTGGACACTAATATGGCACTCAAATACATTGCACTTGTGTGATTGAAGCTGGTTACCAATAGATCCTTTCATTGAATCAGTGGAGTGAAAAGTTCAGACAGTGCTGGTATTAAATAAATGGTTGTGGTTTTCGACACAGGAAGATTAAGCTTTCTAAAATCTGCCGTATGGCGGATATTATGTTCAATTGTAGTAACGGTATTTACACAGCTTGAAGAATTAAAGTAAAGAATTGAGCTGTCTTCCCATCATGCATCACTAATTTCTCATAAATTTAACACTGATCAAACTTTGTTGATTAGCCATAACTCAAAAACTATTACTGGTATTGAAAACTTTCTATTAACCCAGATTTTAATACTCTTTCAACCAATAAGGGTGTTTCAGCTGATGTCATGAGGTCGCATGACTTTGTTTAAATCGCCATTTTGTATGGAAGGAACGCTGTTGTTTGCTGTACACTTAATTAGATGTACATTCATTTGCATGTAGTTATATAAGATTATTTTGTAGATAAATATGCCGCAATCTTGCCGTGTTGTTGGCTGCACTAGTAGACCTGTACAGGGGAATAAAAGACAGTCTCTCGATTTATATCTGATCCTGATCGACGTTTAGAGTGGGTTTCTGATGTACAACGCGAAGGCTTCTCAACATACGGTTCACACTAGGTTCAGGATTTGCAGCGAGTAGGCCCTACTTTATATCAGGTATGTAGGCTTTGTCTGAGTATAACGAACAATCAGATGGCGTTCACGTAAAAGTACTCTTCGTATTCTCAGTGGATATATACAACTTAAAGAAAATTTTAAGTAAAATAGGAAGCAAACAAACGACTGAAATCAATAAAATTTGCTGAACTGTTATGGTAGGTTAGCATGCAGTATGTTTGTTGTACGTGTGATGTAACTGAGCTGTGTGAAGACATGTGAATCTCAAAATAGCTTCCAGTGGAGTTAAGGGTCCATGATGATATCCCTCTACATAGAAATTGCGGTATTTCCATAGACCTTTAATTGAATTAATTGAATAAACTTCTACTTCCAGGCTTACGCACAAGTTGGACGTCCATAATGTCATCGCTCAGGCTGAGAATTTAGTTTGTGAATACTGCAAGAGATCAGTTGCATCCACACCAAACAGCTTTGAACTTGTTGAATGAAACAGTACTACATTCTCTGGCGTATGAATATGTATATCCAGTGAAATCAAGGAGTCAAAAGTCTTTCACATCAGAGACAGAGTATTTGGAACCCTCCATCTTCACATTTTTTTTGAATGGGCAATAAGAAGGAATTGCAAACAGTGAATTGAAGGAGATTGGAGGTAACTTGTGAGAGGAAAAGCCGTTGCTGTGCCAAGCAACAGTCGATGTGATTAATTAAATATGGTATTGATGTATTTGTGAGAGCAGAATTGAAATTTTGCCTGTGTATGAAAACAGGAATTTTGTTGATAAAATGCAATATGTCAAGTGCTTTTTTTTCTTGCTCGTATATATGTCAGTACTAACAATATGATCTTGTGCATCTCATGAATATTTTATGGAACTATTTTATGTAGGTATGCGTGGGATTATCAAATTGTAACATTGTGAAGTAAGCAGGATAATAAGCACATTGGTATATAAGAATTATAACGCAAGTGTCCATGTGCAGCCTGGTTAATGGTAGTTCAATTTTTTCTTTGTTTTAATACTAAGAAATTACAGATTAAGATAGGACTTTATGTTAAAGCCAATTATGTTGTATGAATATTTGTGTTCTAGATATGAACAATTATTATCTATATTTGGTAAGCACTAACCTTAGACAGGGCAACATTAAACATCAGCGCAGTCTAAGTTTAGTACTACAAATTTATTAAATTGTTCTTCGTTTGAGAATAGGTATAGCACAGAACTTGTATTTCTTAGAATATGACCAAGGCCAATGCTTAATACACTATGTAAGTGAAGTCTTTCTGTTACCAGCCCCAACAAAAATTCAGAAATTTTAACAAATTCAATATAATGGGGAATACTTATAAATTTGTATCTATAAAGGAATTTTTATTTTATTTTGAAGGGGAACATTTTATTAGTTTTGTGTTAAACTTTTTTTAATTTCCTTTGGTGGAACTGAGCAACTTTCTTATATTCTTTTTCGATTCTCCTGACATATTCAATGATTGTAATTAAATATCAATGCAGAGATATTTAGATCTGTTGTTTGTTATATCTAAAGTTGGTCAGAAACAGGGCCGTAATTCTCATTTCGAAAGTGGGAGGGGGAAGTAAATTTTCCCCAAAATGTACAAATTGTTTTAAATTATACAGAATAGTAATAGTAATTATTTGATATAGCGCCCTTTCTATACAAGTATATTCAAGAGTGCTTTACAAACAGAGCTTTAGAATAGAGGAGAGCTGCCCAAAGGGGGCAGCATCCATCCATTTGCTCCAGGAAGTGAATAAACACCGCGTTTTTATGCTTCTCTTCTGAAGTAGTTCAGAGAAACAGGTAGGGTGTGACTGTCCTACCGTCGGGACCGATGGCTTAACGACCCCTCCGAAGGACGGCGAGCACCATTCAACCATTGCCACTTTTCTCAACAGCTGATTGGGAAGCAGGAGCTGCAACCGACGTACTTCCGCTTTGATGTTTGCTGTATGTGTCTGCATAGCTGTGCTAAAACGGGTTAGACCCGACTGGGGCTTGAACCGTGGTACCTCCAGCATCTCAGTCATGCGTTTTACCAACTGAGCTACCCGACTCCTTAAAAGGAGATGAGAGGGGGAGATGTCCCCGGAAATTATGGCCCTGGTCAGGAAGAAGAAGGATACTAAGTATTCTAGATGCTGCTGTTTGTAAAGTGCTTTTAAAATACCAGATTGATTTATTATTGTTTTTAATCTTTTAATTTTAGTACTAAAGCTCGAAATATTTTATGCAGCTAAATATTGAATATACTCATAGGAATTTTCACTGCATTTTTGGCTGCAAGTTAAGCTGTTAGTTTTGCAACAAGTCTTGCTGCAAGCTGCACTGATTTCAGCTGCAGTATTTTATAGAAAATAAAACTCGATGGTCAGAATGTTATTTTATCTGATTTCTGTCTTGGTCCAGATATAAATAATTATTAAATATGTGGTCCATTAGATATTTTCATGAAGAGTATGGTATAAAGCTCTTCAAAAGAATACAATTACAATGAGCCAAATAAGAAGAGTTTGTCAGTTTTCCACAAGTTTTTATATTTTCTGAAATATTTGTTACATATTTTAAGTTCTTTTGTGCCTTGAAGAGAATTGATCAGTTAAAATGTAATTTGTCTGGTAATAAGTTAACGTGTCTTAAGTTGTTCACATTCCATTTCTTAAAGGAGTTCTCGGTCAAAAGTGAAGGTGTCTTTTTGCTTAACCACGAGATTTCTGAAATAACACAGGTCTAAATTTTAATACTAGATCAATTAAGATTTTAAGTGAGATTAATTTGAACATTCCTATTAAAGGTTCTAAGTACCATCTCATGCACAAAAAGTTTCTTAAAATATTCTTGAGACTCAAGAGATATATGCCCTCACTTTTCGGCCGCCGACTCCTTTAAGAATCATGAATTCAGTGTACGCCAAGATTTTGTATCCTTTCCAGATGTATTCCTTCCAAATATTTAAAGATGAATCATATCAGGTGATAGGGGACAATTGCCCCTGCACCGAACCATTCTAGCTTTCGATAGAACCGGCTTTAGCTCCTAATCAGAAACCAACAGATTCATAGGTGGTTGACGGGGCTTTCACCCCAATCAATATATGGTGAATTTCCAAACATCACTGTTCTAGTGGAATAGTGTACTTTTCACAAGCACAGGCCTCCCAGTGACTCATTTTTAAAATAAAGGTTTTTCTTAAAGGTTGGAAAAGTTGAAATAAAGGTTTTTAAAGGTTTTGGATTTAAATAAAAAGGTTTATTAAGGTTAACTCATGGATTAAATTTTCATACAATGAGCATATTCTGGGGCAAAAGGCAGTTGGTGGCGCCAAAAGTCCATTACTTACGTGAAGTTGGAAATTTTATTTTGGTCCTGCTACTTTTTAAATGTGTGTTGAGAACAGATATGCTATTAAAAAAGCTAAAACCTTGGCACTCGAATCATTTACCTCACTTAACATTGAAAATAAAGGTTTATAAAGGTTTTAAAGGTTATTTTGAAAGGAATAAAGGTTTAATTTGTTAATAAAGGTTTTTAAAGGTTTACCGGGAGCCCCGCAAGCATGTGGTATCAATGATCACTAACTTGTTTTCTGCTCAAAGTAAAATGCATTTTGCCAGGCAAAATTATCCTCAAAGTAATTTCTTCCAGTAAGAAAAAGCTGACCCCACGTTGCGTGAAATGTCAGCACAATTAATCACGAAAACACACATGCAAGGCTGAGTGTATGACTGTATGTAAATGTATGCAGCATCATGTAAATACTAATAACCAACATATATACTTGCACATATTAAATAACCAATAAAGTAGTTGTAAAATTAGAATAATTTTGAAGAAATAATTTGACCTGTTATTGGCAAAAAAGTTGAAAATCTGACCTGGAACAGTATTATGTGAGAAAGTACTGTTCCGGACAGTGGAGAAAAACTTAGATTTTGACCCCTGGTATTTCTGATAAAAATAAAGATGAATATAAATGAGGTAAAGGATTCATCTGAGTGATTCTTGACAGATGTCATGATTTTAGTATTCAGAACTACAGAGGATATATATTTAAGCAGTAATTGTAAAAAAAGTATTTTCATGTTATTTGAATACAAACATGATCGTTGTATAACTTTTAAGAGCCAATACTAGTTTAAAGATTGGTCCTTTAAGTTAAAGTGTCACAAAGATCTTATTTTGTGTAGCTATTCAAATTCAATTCTGGCCAAACAAGTACAAAATGTACACATCTTGATCAAAATAAGTTCATCAATTCAAAAATTAAATGAGTTATGATCGAGTTGAAAAAATTAACATATATAAACACAGTGGCTGAGGAGCTTTTTTATAAAAAAATACCTCAAACTTATGGCTACAAAACTCCCTTACAATAACAACAAATTATATAGACAATCATGTCCAAGGCATGTGTGGGAATGATATTGCATGTCTGTAATAGGAGATTAAATTCAGTGATTTTTCATTAAGAACTTTTTATAAATCTAGACTGACTCCCGATTGAGGGTGGAAAACTGGGTTTCAAAAGAGGGTGTTAGCAAACATTTACGTTCCATGACTGTGTGTAGCAATTTTGTTTGCACAAACCCTATCATATCACTCTTTCTAGTTTTGAGAGGAATTGCGGGGCGTTGAAAAATACACAAAGGGAAAGTTGAAAATTTATAACCTCTTAGTGGAAAGATGGGGTTTTACCCTTTATCCCAAAACCCTCCCTGACAACGGGTACACCCTCAGTCATTGCTATGAACAGCTGATTTAAATCATCCTGAAATATACCTATACCCTATATTGTGAATTACTGCATCCGAGCTACTGCAATTACCAACTCTCATATCAATTGTACAGTTCTTTCAAACTGCGACACTTTGGTACGTCACTGAATTGTGCATACAATCCAGAGTTGATATTTTGTGCACGGAAAGTTATCACTCCCATTGAAATTACATTTGTTAATAAAGGTGTCAAAGGGTAATATTATTTTGATTTGATATTTTAAGATGTTAGTTTTGATTGGCAATCTTACAGGACTTGTACCCTATTGGATCTGGCTGTAGAGGTTTTCAAACTGATTTTAGTCAAGGGTGATCACTACAATACTTTTACCAATCAACTACTGGGGGAATGTTCCCTTTGTCACCTAGCCAATCACCAATCAACTACTGGGGGAATTTTCCCTTTGTTACCCAACCAATCACCAATCAACTACTGGGGGAATTTTCCCTTTGTTACCCAACCAATCAACTACTGGGGGGAATTTTCCTTTTGTTACCCAACCAATCAACTACTGGGGGGAATTTTTCCTTTGTTACCCAACCAATCAACTACTGGGGGAAATTTTCCCTTTGTTACCCAACCAATCAACCACTGGGGGGAATTTTCCCTTTGTTACCCAACCAATCAACTACTGGGGGAATTTTCCCTTTGTTATCCAACCAATCAATTACTGGGGGAAATTGTCCTTTTGTTACTCAACCAATCACCAATGGTTGCTGGAGAAAATGTATTTAACCAACAATACATGTGTATTACCTTCATGCACTATGAGCATTTCAAAGCATTTTTTCCCAATGTTTGACCCAATAAATACACTGCATGAATTGTGCAGATGGCCAAGCATCCCGCAGGATTTGATTGGTGAATTGGTACATTATTTAAATTAGTTTTCTGGAAATTTCCAATTCATATTTTAAAAGGCCTATAGAAGCAAGCATCCAATCCATGTACATTTATTCTCTGTGATGCCCATGTGACATCTTCTTATGCGCATGGATTATAAAACACATGGCTGTATACTTTTAAGTACCTGTGAAATATTTTGAGAACATTATGCGCACAGATCCGCATTTTTTTGTCTACCTGATATGCCATATAGGCAGATAGGGCTAGACCTACAAGTATCATATCAAATTCCATCCTCATTTCTTTCTAAGCCCTATTCTTTTCAAGATCCGCCCTTTAGTCACAACTCCATTCCTATTTTTGCAACCTGTGGTATTTAATCCATATAAAGGTAAGGGTGACACACTGACCATGGAGGTCTCATTCTACCTCCATTCACTGACCGGCATTTCTAAAATGTTGTCCTTTTGTCAGTATAGTTGAGCGTAATGTTACACAATACACACGCTACCTATGGGAAGGAATGACCTTGGATGGTACTCTACCAGCCAGTGGTATACAGAGCACGTCCCACGGACTTTAGGGTAGATCTTGAAATGTAAACTACTTGTGTGTTATTACTTGCTAGGGCAAAAAATGGTCGGAATTGGATATAACTTTTGTAGAAAGGCCACCTGATTCACTTGTTGCAGATCAGGTAGGCTATACCATAATTTAAAGAGTGCATAATGAACAATTTGATGAAAATGTGTAATTTGTATGCAAATAGATGCATAGCACTGTATGAGGTATATATTTGTTCAGTTTGGTTTCTGCAAATATGGATGGATAGATCAAATTGGAATATTTGATCAAAATTGCAACACCCTTTTACAGACATGCCTTTAATTAAGAGTTTGATAATATTTCCCAAATTTTGTGAAGATATAGAGAATCCTGCTAATATGAATATTCATGTCCTGTTAATATTAATATTCATGTACAATACTTAAGTGCTCAGTTGTTTAGCTACATGTATGGTGATTGGTTGTATTCTATAACTCATTTTTTTCAGTATTTTCTACAAACTATAGATGTCACATGTAAAGGGAATAGAAAGTGTATGATTGTAAAAGGAATAGATGTGTGATTGTAAAGGGAATAGGTGTACTATTGAAAAGGGAATGGAATGTGTATGATTGTAGAGGGAATAGAAGTATTTGATTGTAAAGGGAATGGAATGTGTTTGATTGTAGAGGGAATAGAAGTATATTATTGTAAAGGGAATAGAATGTGTATTGTTGTAGAGGGAATGGAATGTGTATGATTGTAGAGGGAATAGAAGTATAATTATTGTAAAGGGAAGTATGGAATGGAATGATTGTAGAGGGGAATATTGAATTGTAGGGGGAATAGAAGTATATGATTGTAAAGGGATTAGGTGTATGAGTATAAAAGGAATGTGTATGATTGTGAAGGGGATAGGTGTGTGATTGTAAAAGAAATGTGTATTTGTAAATGGAATTGGAGGTGTATGATTCTTAAGGGAATAGAAGGTGTGTAAAGGGAATAGAGGGCATGTAATTGTAAAGGGAATGTATGTGCACCAGGAAAAGAATGCTCATAGAAAGCAAAAATCAAAAAAATAAAACAATAGAACGGAGAGCAAGGAACAATAGAATAAGCCCGGTAACAAGAAGGCAATTGAATGGGTAATAGAACAGGTAAACCGTAAAGATTGACACGACAAGATTGAAATGACATTGCTTCTATGATAACTTAATGTGGGAAAAGGGGAGATTAAAATGTAGATAGAGAGGAGATTGTAGATCACTTATTTGATTTCTGCTCAAAGTAAAATGCATTTTGCCAGGCAAAATTATCCTCAAAATAATTTCTTCTAGTAAGAAAAAGCTTAATCTCACCTTGCGTGAAATGTCAGCATAATCAATCACGAAAACACATATGCAAGGCTGAGTGTATGTGTATGACTGTAACTGTATGCTATATCATGTAAATACTTATAACAAACATATATACTTGCACATATTAACCAAAAAAGTAGTTAGTAAAATTTGAATAATTTTGAAGAAATAACTTGTCCTGTTATGCTGCTGGAGTGAAATTTTGGATTCCTTTTCTCTTAAGGTCAAATATTGTAGCCCATCTGCTTGAACCAAAGCATTAATCATTTCGAGTTGATGGACTTTATCTTCAAATTTTAAACTAAAAAAGATTTACTTTGACAATTGTGCAATATCTTATGCTCTTATGTCTTGACTTCGTACACATGTGGATACTGCAAATAGTTGGGCACAAGTGGGTACTGCAAATAGTTGGGCACAAGTGGGTACTGCAAATAGTTGGGCACAAGTGGGTACTGCAAATTGTTGGGCACAAGCAAGATAATTGCTTGAATCGATTGGTGGTTTCCCAACCTTTCTCACCTTTACAGTAACATCATTGCTCATACACTCTTTACGTTTCTGATTTATTTCTTTAAACAATTTCTTGTCATTATCAGTTCTGTTATTGCCATTGATGTAATTGTGGTTGCGAGTCAGTGATACTCTCATCCAAAACATGGCAACATTTAAATTTGGGTATTATTATTAGTAGTAGTGTTCTTAAAGTATTATTAAAGTGTGGGATGCGATCAGTTCTATTTGAAATTAATACAAAAATTGTTCTTTAAATGCCATCATTTTTTTAACTCTGTTGTTATTTTCCTATTGCCAAATGTTGTTTTTTCTACCAGAAATAAAGCTTTCATTCCACCCATGTGAAAAAAACAGCAAGAGTTATGGAATTCATTAATAATTATATTTTGTAAATAAATGTGTTCCTTGTCACACTGAGAACATAATTGCAGCGTTTTTCATACTATAATTCCGTCAAAATTTTAATAGTAAGCTTTTTTTTGAGAAAGCAATTTTCTTTTCACTGCTTCCTAAATGATACATCATTGGTTCTGTTTAGCTTATGTGCCTCTTTTTTACAGATTGGTTTTTTTTATCAAATATTTGAGAAAAGTAACATTATGATTTTGAATAATCCTGTTGATGTGTAATAGTTCTGTACTGCCCCCATTAATCCTGAATGGGGGGCATGCACTGTTTCATTAACCTGAAAAAATTATACGGCTCCAGCACTTAAAATCGTGGGGAAAACGGGAAATGGCGGGAAGAAAATGTTTTCATTAAAAAAAAATATAGAGAGTTTTAGATTTCATGAGTAAACAACAGTAAATGTGATAATTATGTGCTCTAAAAACGTCCCCATGGAATTGTGTGATGAATAGTACATTAAATTGCAAAAAGGGAAGCATATAAAGATGTATTTATTAGTACATTAATATTTTTTGACATGTTTATTTAGAATCGTGCTCACGGTTTTAACAAACTTGGCTTCGAAAAAGCCAATATGCCAATTTGGTTATAATATGAAAGGCTCAGAAAAGAAGCCTCCTTCAAGCCTTTTATCCTAGCTATATAATTAGTTGTGTGCTTCCTTTTGTGGAAGAAATGTTCCATCTAGTGTGATCCTTTGCCGTTCTCTGCTGTTTCACGGATATCATCATAAATCTATGGCTTCATCTAGTATATGTGTCTCTTTCTCTAAAAAAAAAGATCTATTAATCTCATTTTCTAAGTATTCTTATTTCATACTTTTCTTATGAAAGAAAAACTTTTTCAAATCTGAGAAAAAAAGACCCAATTATTTTTGGACTTTCTTGTTCCTGAAGGAATATCACACATTGCACAGTTCATTCATATTTTCACAAATTGTTTACATTTTTCATGTCTTTTATGAAAACACAATTTGCCTATTTAAAATCTTGGATCTTGTTTTCTGCACAGAGTATGGTAGAATTTTAAGCAAATATTAGTTTGTTAAATTTCAACTTTGAAATGAAAATATAAAACATATTTGTGCAATACTGATAAAAAGTATTCTAACCACTTGTTAATTGTCATCTTCTTTACATCGGTGTACAATTTGCTCAAATTATTCTGAGAGGGCCAGATAGTTAAGTTGCCGCAAAACTTTGTTTTTGCTCAATTTTAGCCAAAATTTAATTCTTTGCTTTTAAATGTTCGTACTCAAATTGGAAACATTGGCCAGATTTTTTTTTAAGTTGAGGGAGAGGCACAAGACAACCCTGAAATTAATATCTTCCTTGTTATTTTGCTTGAGAGTAACCTGAATTTCCCTAAAAAAAAATTCTCACCTAACTTTTAGTGCACAGTGTATAGCAATTAACAATAGAGGATTTCAGACACTCTAGGGCCAAAATGTGGGATCCTGGTACCCAAATGATTGGGAACCAACTTCATATTATTGTTTTGTGGTTCTTGGAAAAACAAATATTTATCTGGCAACTACGAGTTTAAGATATTCAAAACATTTTTTTTAAATTCACTTAAAATATAAAGTTTGCCCTTAAATATCCACTTTGACTTGAAATGTCAATTTTGAAAATCAAATGTCAACTCTGACCTAAAATGTTAATTATAACCTAACCTTTCAACTTAGACCTAACGTGTCAACTTTGACCTAAAAAGTTGACTTAAATCTAAGATTCAACTTAGGCCTGACATGTCATCTTTAATCTAAAATGTTGACTTTAAACTAAAATGTTGACTTTAACCCAAACTTTCAACTTTGACCTAACATGTCACCTTTAACTTTAAGTAATGTCAACATTAAGCTAAAATGTTAACTCCGACTAACATGCTAACTCTGACCTCAAATGTCTAACTTTGACCAAAGATGTCATCTTTGACCTAAAATGTCAACAAAAGCTTGGGATGGAGGAGGACAATGATGTTTCCTTTAAAATTAAAAGTAATTAAGTTAATAATAATTATTAAGAACTATATTTGCTACAAATGATTTTATGTATGGATCTGTAACCATAGCAACTGCTTGGACATCAGATCTCTCTTTTGTTATGAAAAATTTGAATTTCTTTGAAGTTGTAAAATACGATTTTTATTTCTCTGATTTTTGTGTATATATTGAATTACAGATTGGCTAATATGGAATATGTTGTTCTGTCTTTTCTTTCTTATTGTTTTAAATCTTCCTGCACTTAAATGTATATGAGTGTTTGCAGTTCATTGGTCCATGACGAGTAATGCAAGGGTTTCATCTCTTCAAGAAAAATGTATCATTCACAGTTAAAAGTAATTACACAATGAGAAATTTAAAGACTAGATGTAATGCGACTGAAATGATATTGAACTATTTATTCATCTTACTTTTCTTTAATTCTGTCAATGTAACATGATCAGCATAATTTTCTTACTGCTTATAAGTACAGGGGTGGTGACAAGATGGGGAAGGAGGTAGAGGTCTCTGACAGGGACTGTAAACCCCCAGTCCCCTTACTAATGCCATCCCTGTCCTTTAATAATCTGATTATTGGCAAAGCAACAAAGAGTATGTTTATTGTGAAGGCTCGTATATGGACACAGCCTACCTTATCCCTATTTATGCCATACTTGTTCCCCAAAGAGCAATCTCTTTAATATTCTATTTGCATGCATTAGAGTGGTTTATTTTAACATCAGAGCAATAGGCATTCCAAAATGTTCAAAAGAAAATATGTTTAAATTAGTGCTTAATTTTAAATAACCCAAGACTCCCAATATGGGAATGAATGCTGCAATGACATGTCAGATGATTTTAACTTGACTCATAGTCCATTGGACAAAGCGTTGCTACCAAACATTTTAAAGGAATATTCCCCATGGTGTTTTGTAAAATTTTAATTGAAAGCGCATACTTTTAGAGCCAATTTGGTACAAAATCAGATCATATTCCATTCAGGAGATATAGATTTTAAGATTTTCCAAGTGCATTTATACAGTATAATGAATTCGTATTTGATAATGTCATAGAGACAATTCCATTGCAAATGTTTATGTATTTCTTTAAACATTAATTGGTTGTTTCTGTATGATTAGAAACAATTTTGCAAAAGTTGTCGAAGTAGGGTACATTTGGCAATGTATATAAAAACCTAACTTTCATTAATTTATTTTTCTAGCAGGTTTTACTAAGAGAATTGTTGGAAGAACAGTATGCTAGACTATTCAAAGCTAGTATAGAGAATGGGCTTATAGTGGGAAGTATATACAGAAATAGGTTAGCAGGGGCAAATGATTTCAAATTACTTGAGCTTTAAAAGATGCACTTACATTTTATTTGTACTACAAGCTTCAAATATCTTTGAGTTTTCTCAGATATTTTAAGACAAAAAATCTAAAGGTTACTTCACCAAGTAACTCAGAAAACATGTAAAACCTAAAGTCTTTATAACTACAAACACCTCTTTTAGTTCAATCAATTGAATAACAAAGAAAGGAGTGGCCCTGACTTGCTAATGTAAATGAAAGAATGCCATTCAACCCCTTTCCAACTTGTAACCTCCCCAGCCTCTATACATTCCCAGAACTACATCCTGGATTGTAGTACAATTTCCAATTTAAGAAAATATGTGTGTCAAGCAAAATCAAGCAGCATGAAAAATGTACAATAACATTAAAGCAAAATCATGCGAAACAATATTGCTTCACGTATGACAAACTAAACATTGGAAACTATACAAATCTCCTCACCGTTAATAATGCATGTTCCAGATTCCCACATTCCATCCTAACCTGTCCCAAATGTCATCCCACGTCTATATTCCATGCAATCACACCTGAAACCAGATACTGTATGTCATTCCACTACTTGCATGACCCATATGCCATCATAACTGAAAGCCAGATGACATCCCACCACATGCCATTCCGCCCTATCTCACATGTCAACCCACCCTGTTCCACATGCCAACCCACCCTGTTCTACATGCCAATCCACCCTGTCTAACATGCCAACACATCCTGACCAACATCCCACTGCACCCTGCCCTACATACAATTCCACCCTGTCCCACATGACCTCATCCTAATTCCTTCAGCTACTTTATCATCATGTCATCTTCTCCCCCACATTTTGCTTATTGTTTATATTTCCCAAACCCCTGATTTAACATTCTTTAGAAGCAAGGAAACATACTTGCTTCTTTATTCATGGCAAGACAAAGATTTTGATTGCTATTTATATCAGGAATATCAATATCATAACAAAATTAGAAATGTGAAGTTAGTAAGTCATAAGCCATATATTTTTGATCTCAGGTCAAACATATTGCAGCAAATGCACACTACTATACCTCACCATTAAGTGTGAACAATGCTTTTCACATAAACTGTATGATCATTTGTTTCAGCAAAAGCATCATACCCACTTTAATTCAAGAGATACCACAGATAGAAATATTTTCATAGCTATGCAAATAGGCTAATTATCATGCACACACAATCCCCCAACCATGCTCAACTGAACAGTACCAATGCCCTCTACTACTGAACTAAATAGCAAGTTATTATCTCAAATTAAATATTTTGCATACAAGTCTATTGTTATGCAAATAACCTTATTAATATGCACACTACACCTCACCATTGAGTGTAGAAAATGCTCTTCACATATATAATCATTTGTGTGAAACAAAATCCCCACTCCCACTTTAATTTAAGAGATATCATAGATACAAATATTTTTATTGTTATGCAAAGTTATACAATATCTGCTCAATTCTTTATCTGGCCAAATTTGGGATCGATATAAATCCAGATCTGGATATCAATCCCAGATCTGGATTATATTTGAGATTTAAAACAGTTTTTCAGGGAAATCTCTAGTGAAGGTTAGAGGGTAACCACGAACCTCCATCACCATATATACAAAAGGTTCATTAATATCTGAATGAGAACCTTTTCACTTCTTCTTGGTTTCTTGTCTCCATGTAAAATGTCATGCTCATTATGGAAAACACTGTATATTGCTACAAACAATGTTCATTCCAGGTACTGTATCAGTAGCCCTTCCTCCCTCGGAAATCTTTGTCTCATATCAAGCTGCAAAAAAGAAGTAAAACAGATACTCAATTTCTGAACCTGTTACATTTTCCGAATTAAAAGAGTCACTGATCTGTTCAATGTTAGGAATTAGGAATGAAAAAGAAATGTTTTTGCAGCAGTCAATAAATCGTTACATTGTGGAAATTTGAAAGACCCTGATGAATCACTTATAAATATTTGATGTGTTACATTTTTTGACTGATAACTTAATTTATTTGACTAAATTGAAGACTTAAAATGCTCCTGACATTCTTCTTCTTATCATTATCACAAATGTTGCTATAAAGATATCTTTGATCTTTCAGAACCAAAATCTAAATAGCTATTTTTGTGGCAATCATTAGGAATAAAAAGAAATGGGGCTAGAAATTTGCAGTATTACAGAACCAATTCCCTTATAGATACTGTACCATGCAGTTTGAATAGCACACTGTACGCGACCCAGAGCATGGGTGCTTATTAGGAAGAAACAACAGGCCTAAAAATTGGTGCAATTCTATTTTTGTAAGTGCCCTGGGCTCTTATTATGTCGAATACGGTATTATATTTATTTAATTCTATTTTTGTAAGTGCCCCGGGCTCTTATTATGTCGAATTCGGTATTAGGTTTATTCAATTCTATTTTTGTAAGTGCCCCGGGCTCTTATTACGTCGAATACGGTATTATATGTATTCAATTCTATTTTTGTAAGTGCCCCGGGCTCTTATTATGTCAAATACGGTATTATATTTATTCAATCAGATGTAGTTCACCAACCCATAACAGCAATTTACAATTTTATGAAAATACACATTGAGGTTCCTAGTTATTAACAAAGCATGATATGAATGAGAATGTTACCCCCCTTTTTTTTGAAATATCAGTGTCATAAATATCATTTTTACATTGCATATGCAAAACAAAATTGTCATATGAGGGTTCAAAACAAGGTTTGGCAAAAATTTCTCAAATCCGAATATTTACATGTAATACAGATGTGCATCTTTCCTTAGGAGAAATGGTCCGTCAATCATTCACAGTTAATGCATTCACAGTTAATGCACAAATTACCTCAGGCATATGATACACAGCTATTTTATCTCCAGTTTAAAATTAAATTCTCCCACTAAGACACCTAACACAGATGAGTGATTTCAATCACAAATGTGCCCTGTGTATTCAGCACTGGATTTCTGTAATCTTATACACACAAATAACCTTAAGCTACTTGGCTGTAATGTGCATGAGAATGGCAGATAAACAAACATTGTAGGTGTCGAGTGCGGGTAGGCCCAAAGAGAAACTTTTCAGCATGTGAAATTCATCTTCTACTTCACCATTCAACATAACAACTTTCTCCAGATGTCAACTTTTTCCCAGGCTTCTACCTGTTTTAATCGATAAGTTATGATCTGAACAGTGGAAATTAGGTCCACTTCTTTTTATTTTATATACCAATGATCATATAAACAGTAAGTCTACAGAGTCATCACTGATTTTATTTGAAGATGACAATAAAATATTTCTATCAGGGTACTGATACACAGGACTTAAAAAATACTGTTTGCTCTGATCTATTTAAATTTTATGAATAATTCTCTGCAAACAAGTTGTCTATTAACATTAGTAAAACTAATTATGTTGTATTTGGCCCACTTAGTAAAAATTGGGATGTCACTATCCACTTAATAGCATTAAAATTAGTAAAGTAGATACCACAAAATTCTTAGGGGTCTATATTGATTCAAATCTTTCTTGGTCCGATCATATTCATTAAATCTCCAATAAGACTTCGAGAGGTGTTGGTATCTTGTCAAAATTGAAACATTTTATTCCACAAACAATTTTAAGGTTCTTTTATCAAACACTTATATTACCGCATTTATCTTACTGTTGCAGTGTTTAGCCGAGTGCAACTAAATCACTCTTAAATAAATTAGTTCTCTTACAAAAACCTGACGTATCACCAATGCTTATTATCATGACAGTACTAGTAATTTATTTTTGTCTCTTAACCTCCTTAAACTACCAGATCTCATTAAGATTAATCTTGCCACCATTGCTTACCGGGCCACTAACAATAATCTTCCGCCACCTTTTATAGAGATGTTTGGGACAAACAAAGCCACGCACAACTATAATACCCGTCAATCAAGCAAGATCCATTGTGTTCCCTGTCGCACCAACATTATGACATTTATTCCGTGCAACCATGCAATTGATACCTGGAATTCCCCTTAACTGACATACAAAGCTGCAAATCCCTGGTCTGTTTAAGAAAACCCCTTAAACGTAAATGCAGCATGAAGTATTGATTTTTTTTTTTTCATTCCCTTTTACTATTAATTACTTACACCCCTATATCTAGGATTGGGTAGGGGAGAGGGGGGGGGGGGACCTGTGGCTTCTATTGTATCTGTTGGTGTGTGGGGGTGAGGGCATTTTGTACTATCAATTTGTTACCATTTTTGTTTTGTATTTTGGGTGTGTTGTACTCAGTTAAGCTCACCAGAGTTTTTACACAACACTTTCTTTCACAACCATATATATATTCTTCTGTATATACGTATTAAAATAAAAATCTTCTGTAATTATACATAAATATGTTGTGGAAAAAACAAATCAAATCAATGGAATGAAATGAACAAAAATAGATCTCACATGACATAATGCATGATTTGAATTTCTAAGGACTTACCAGTGACCTTTTACACTCAAAGAAATGATACTGAAGTGACCTGCATTCTTCGTCTACCCTTGTACCTTGCTTTAGACATTCTCTTGGGATCATTTTGTCCTTTGAAGAAAAACAAGATAAAATCTGTAAAATCTAACATAAATTGGCAAATTACGTTTTTGGGGGGAAGGGTAACAGGGTTGTGGATTTGGGGATTCAGGAAAATAGTTTCTTAGGTAATGCATATTGTTTACACAGCAGCGTGGCCAGAATTAAATAAGTGTGTGCAAGGGGGAAGGAAGGGGGAAGGGGTAACAAATAAAGGGGTTTAAATTTGGTTACATTTTGGTAGACAATCACTGCAGATGTATAAAGCAAAGGGTTTATATTACCATGTACTGTTTATACATGGTATTACCTAACCAAACTTGATGCAATAATATAGAGTAAATCATACAGAATTCGAGTATCTGAAGGACCATTATGTACAAAAAAAATTGCACTAAGAGTGCATCTGTGTATTGTAATCTACATTCAACTACATTTGCACTTACAAGATATCTACATATATGTATTAGACCATATCTACAGTCTATAAATCTGCATTTAAACTACAGTATATCTCCTTTCTGTGTTCAGTGCATTGACTACAGTATGGCTGCATTATCTGTGCCTATACTACTGCACATCTTCGATCTACACTTACTGTACATCGGTTTTAGACTACATTGGCACTTAAACAAAATCTTCACTTGGACGAAAATCACATTTTAGTTGCTACAAAACTGAATGACGATTTTTACTTACAAGCTTTACGCAGTCACTCCTCAACAAACATGATTTCAAGTCCTCTCGGAGTCCAGAGCAGGACGCTTTTGTCTCTGGTTTATCTTCGTAATATTTTGGCATCCTTAACTAATTTTTCGTCAACTGTAAGAAGAAAACAAACTCTTAACAATTGCAAGATAAATTCCATAACAATCCATTCCCTGCAAAACATGTCCAACAACTTTCCTCTTTAGGTGCAAAATTGGGAAAGATTTAAAGCTCTTCTGAAATCCATGTTAGACGTTAAACAGCCGTTTGTTCGTAGCGTCTACCAAATTCATTAACATAACTAATTATTAAATGACTAAATAGTCAACATATTTTTGGAAGGGTATTTTCAACCCAAATTTCAGATTTGTTCATGATCACGTGTAAATAGTTTGAAGTAATTTGATTTTGGTAATAAAAAATAACTGGAATTTCATTTCTAAGACGCATGGGAGTCCTCAAAAGGTGTCACTCAGTCCACCACTTCTTTCCTAGGGGGGCCTTTAGTTTCCGCCCTTGATTTTCCGGTCCAGACATTAAAGTTTTCCCCACAATCTTGGTGGCGGAAAACAATGTTTATTTAAGAACTTGCCCTGTTTATTTTGGTAACTAAAAACTCCAATCACTGTTGGATTATTGGAATTGCTGGATTGTGTCTCTAGCAATAAAAAAAAAGATAAAAGAATTGTTCGATTGTGTCTCTAGCAATAAAAAAGATTACAAAAGCTGAATGAAATATGACAAAGCTGATTGAAGTGTTGGATTGTGTCTCTAGCAATAAAATGGTTTGATGAGGTTTAACGGCACCACGACAGTCAGAGACAAACGTGACAAGAGGGTCTTAAATAATTAAGGTGCAAAGGTTAGGAAAGAGATGATTGGAAAAGGAGGAAAGGTGGAGAGAAGTGAAAATTTTAGAGGAAATAAGTTGTAGAAGAAAAGGTGGTAAGAATAAGAGACGGAGAGGGATGTGAGATAGGGTGATGGGGAGATCAAATCAAGTGGAAAAGTTTGCTGTTGTGGAGAGAGGTGATAATGTTGGAGGGGGATTGTTCTTGAAGAAGTCAGAAATAGTGGTGGGGGATAGAAAAGATCTGGAGTTGGCATAAATCGGACAGGTTAATCAAGAGATCAGAATAGCAAGTGGGGCAAGTTTAGGAGAACCAGAAAGGAGGTAGGCTCGGAGTGGGTGAGATAGGTGTGGCCTAGGCGAATGTGGGTGATGACCACATCCTCTTTGCGATTGTGACTTAGTAGGAGAGGGTCTAGCAATAAAAAAGATTTTAAAAAGCTGAATGAATGAAATGAATTGAGACATGCATGAATTCTGCAGAGTAAAAAGTAAAATTGGTTTGGGCAGACATACATTTTGTGTCAAAATCTTTAAAAAGCAATAAAAGGGTATCATTGGCCCTCACAAATTGTTAAAAATTACAAATTGTTACAAATTTATTCACATGCAACAGATTTAGCAAGTGACCCCCAGGGTGCATTCCATGTAAAACCTTTTGTACTTCGAAAGTACAAAGAGGCCTTTGCTTTTATATGCCAAGACAGTCAAGCGACTAATTGCAGCAAGCTACTACTATGACAAGGCTTACTAAGTCTTGTTTAGTATTTTGCTTCTACAATACTTTCCGTAATGAGAAAACTAGCTTTTAATTTTAAAAGAATATGATTGGCTAACAGTAGCCTACAACTAATGAATATCCATTAGTTCTTGATAGTCTTCTGTTTATCATTTATATAAAGTCACTGATACAGAAACACACAAAACTATCTGTATATATAGCTGTAGTAGAAATTGGATGTCTTATGAGGCTTGGGATACGGTCGACCTGGTCAGACCATGTCAGGTCACTATGTCGTCACGTGATAGGTAGCCAAGCCCTTCTGTGGCAGGAAATACAAGAAGACAGTGCAGTTAGCTGGAGGACTTCGTTGAGGAAACAGGGATTATATTACACCTGTTCCATGAGCTTTAACTGCAAGTGTACAGTGTACATTACAGTACACATTATGCCAGCATGCAGGACTATGCCTGGATAGTACTATTAGGAATTTTTTTACTGTTTGTGTAAAGGACTTCACCCCAGGAGCTAGCCTGCATCCAGGAGCTAAACGTGAATGCGATTCAGAGAGTAGATAATGCCCCTTCTACTGTATGTCAGTGTTTTTCTGGCAATGAGCAAGTAGCGCAGACTGGCAGATAACCTGTTGATGGGTTACCCTAATTATAAAGTGATAAAATTACTACATAGTAAAAAAGAACCAAACAAAAATGATTTTAGCATTGCGCCCATACAGTATGTGCATGCTACCTTTTTCCTAATGGCTGCCATTGCATAGTTAGTCTAATGTAATCTAGCAGGAGTGCAAGTGACATTAAAGTGATTTATTGGTGTGTTAGGTAAATAACTCGTGTGTAGCGTTTGGGAAAGAAATTAGGACAACTGTACTAATTACAAGTTTATACTTTCTTTGACGACAGTATGCCAAGAAAAGCGTGTGCTACGCCACTACGCCGAAGATCTTCGGACCTTAGTGCACGAAATGCACCCTGGATTGACCCTAGTTATTTGTCATAAACCCCCATGCCATGCCTTTTACATGTACTTCCCCACTGATCTTTTTTTTTTTTGTTGGCTGACATTCACTGATTGCTGTTATTTCTGATTTACGGCCTGCGTACACAAAAATGTCCCAGTGAAAACTTACGTGTACGTGGGTTGTGACAATAACTGCATTTACCTGGTTATTCGTCATATACCCCAATCCAGGCCCACTGATCTGTTTTTTTCTTATTGGCTGACGTTCACTGATTGTTGTTGTTTCTGATTTACAGCCTGACGGAGTTATTCAAAACCTATGCAGCGAAGTAATACCTTTCATTCTGAGTTATGATGCTCCGCTATGTTTTCCAGCAAGAAACTCTTTTTTCATACTGCCTGTCTTTTGCATGTCCAGCTTTGTGCTTAAACAATTTTCCAACTTCTTTTTTATGTTATCTTCAGCTAAAAAATGTGAATTTTTTTTTGGAAAAAGTATATTATTTAGACTACAGTAGGTGTACCAATTCAGCACATGTACCAATTCCGCGTATTTTGGCATTTATTTATTCGTTTACTTCTAGTCATTTATTGCTAAAATCTTACCATTTGTTCTTACTCTTAAAACATACAAAATCACAAATTTGTGCTGAATTATTACTTTAAAATATGTTTCCGTTCACGAGTAAAAGAAACATTTTTATCCTTTGATTTCGAGCCTACATCACTCAAGACACTTGATTCTGTAAAAAAAATCATACTACTTTTTTTCCGTTTTGATCAGAAACGCACAAATAAAAAAATCCTCAAAAATATGGTTAAGCTGCGCAGGTTAAATAACGTATGAAAATTATTGTAAACTTGCAAAATAAACAAAGTTTGCACGATAAATATTGTTTTTCTATGTTTTCGCGACCTATATCGCTTGCGAAATTCCCGTACCAGTTTAGCGTATTGCCTTCTCTTAACTACTTGACTGCGCTTGCGCCGTATGAATACGCAATTTGTTATTTTCCTATTGCAACTGGTACATACAAAAACGATAGAAAAAGCTTCAATCTTAAAACGGATTTTATTTAATAGCCGACTGACCGACGGGTATCATTGTGTGTAAACCTAATGTCAAAGAGTTTATTTAAGATGATTTTTTTCAATATATTTGTGAAAAGCTGTAAAATATATGTATAAAAATGAGATGAATTGCAGAAAATCGTGTGTTTTATATACGCTCAACTGGTACACATTTCGTGGTACATGTACACCTTGTCGAAATTTTAAAATAAAAATTAAAAAAAATAATAAAACTTTGAGAGTTCAAATACTTTTTAACTAGAATATTTATATCTTAAACTTTTAATCAATGATATTTCTTAGAAGTAGAAAACTACATATAACGAACGGAGGTAAAAACAATTCCTAATGTGCTGAATTGGTGCACCTACTGTAGGCCTAATTGATATAAGAATATCCAAAAAGTAAGTTATTTTTCAATCATCAATTTTCTACGTGTGAATTTTAAAAAAACAGGAATTGCACCTAATCTATAACAGCCTTCGTACGGCAATCCAATGTCAACCCGTAGGCCTAGTACCGTACTGACGGATGTGTGTACTAATAATAACTAGGCCTAAGTTATGTGCATTAGGGTCTACGATAAAACATGGTAGGCCTAGCCTAAAACGGCCTTACTAGTTCCCTCCGCTCATGGAAATTATATCTTAATACTAATTGTAATTTGTAGCTAAAACACTTGCCTTAAAAGATTTCCATGCAAATCTCGAAAAACAACGAAATTTAAAAGATGTGGTGCGATATGAGCTGTTTCTCTACGAGTAAACGACCCACGATCTCACGGTCGCAATTTCTGAATTTAATAACTTATAAGGTCATGTGATACGACAATATAATCAGGTGATTGTCTTAGTAACTGCATTTTATTTCCTGGTTACATGTGTTTGTTTACATGTGTTTGCTGCGGTCATTTTTCAAGACTCGTACCAGGCCTACCTACGTGAACATTAGTAACGTTACTCGTTAATACAAAGCTCCGCATATTGAAAGGACACATGGTTTGTAAGTGATTGCAGTAACAAACAGGCTAAACCATTGCATTTTCGAAGACATTATTACAAGTGAACTATGGCAACAAAAACAGGTAAGAAACTCGAGGAACGTACTGTAACGTTAAATCATGCTTGTGGAGATAGACCTAGCCCTAGAACTTATATCATGGCATAGGTTTATCATGTACGCCTACAAATTGTTAAAATATTTAGGACTATTGTTGGGCTAGTAAAGTTTCAAAAAACGTTTCATATTCATATCGACCCAACAAAAACATTCACTTACGTTTTCCTCATATTTAGATTCAGGTTTA